>PVIA01017134.1:0-16612 GCA_004024845.1 Tonatia bakeri
CCTCCTTGCCAGGTCCACCAGCCACTGCCTTGCTGCAAGTCCTCTCCACTTGGCTGTCTGTCTCTGCCCCTTCTAGCAGTCTGGATGATGTTTCTTCTTTAACTCCTTGGTTGTCGGATTTCCATACAGTTCTATTTTCTGTCAGTTCTGGTTGTTTTTTATTTTTAAATTTGTTGTTGTTTTTCTTTTGGTTGTGCGAGGAGGCACAGTGTATCTATCTATGCCTCTGTCTTGGTGGGAAGTCCAAATATCTCCACTTCCTATTATCCTGCAATGACCCTTTGAAGTCCTCAGGGTACCTTACATCATCCCTAGCTCAGAATGTTAAATGTAGCACACTTTCCCTTTTGGTCTTTGAACTTCGTTTGTATGTGGGTCTCTGACTGTTTCATGTATATGAGGTCCCCATGCATATGAGATAGGGCACTCAAATGTTGGAAAAAATTTAGTTTCAGGTAATAACTAATAAGCTTAGTAATCAATGTATGTAAAAAGCTATTGCTTAAGGAACTGAAGGTATGACCCACCTTGACTGCAGGAGACCATGAGCAGTTCCACCTTTGTGCATCAGGAGGACTGCAAACCATCAAGATGGTATCTGAGGCACTGTGCTCCAGGGGGAGATGCCCACCGCCCAGGACACAGAAAAAGACCACTGCACAGGACTCAGATGAAACAATGCTGCAGCTTTTTATCTGATTAACTTTTCTCCTGAATTCCAATCTCCTCACCTACACTTTTTTCTCCTTATAAAACAGGTTGGTTTAAAATGGAATTTAAGCCCTGGCTGGTGTAGCTCAGTGGATTGAGCGCGGGCTGTGAACCAGGCATCGCAGGTTCAATTCCCAGTCAGGGCACATGCCTAGGTTGCAGACCATGTCCCCCAGCAACCGCACACTGATGTTTCTCTCTCTCTCTCTCTCTCCCTCTCTCTCTCTCTCCCTCTCTCTCTCTCCCTCCCTCCCTTCTGTCTCTAAAAATAAATAAATAAAATCTTTAAAAAAATGGAATTTAATATGGTCTGTTAGGGTATAAACCCTCCATCTTCTCAGATCACCAGCCAACTGAATAAATTACCCATAAAAATTCACTCCCTGTCTCAGCCAACTGAATAAATTACCCATAAAAATTCACTCCCTGTCTCTGCTTATTGGGTCTGGTAGGTGACAGACAGCATCAATTCCAGCTTTTCTGGTTTCATACGTATTTTTATTAAATTTGGTTATTTTCTCTTCTTTACCTTTTTCATGTCTATTTGATTATTAGACTTGCCCAAAGAACTTGAGGGTAGAGAAAAGTTTCTTCCTCCATGACATTTGTTTAAAAATTCTTAAAAATTAGTCTGAGAACACTTTTCCTTATAATATGAAGACAGTGAGACCCCAGTTTAGGATCTTATTGATGGAAATGTTATATCAATGGGTAGAAGGAACCAAAATTACTGCTTAAGAGCAGAGTTCTGTCTGCACTGGGCTGGAACAAATGTATTAGATAATTCCCGAGAGTATCATTGCAAGCGAAGGGTATGAAATGTCTATAGTGGTAAAGGTTGCTGCTACTTCCTTCTTGCAACATCAGTGGCATTAGCTGCAAATTCCCACCATCCATAAGGGAAGGGAAGGGTCACTGGAAGGACGATCCTATAGTTTCCATTGTTATGTGAAATTTGCGAGTACTATCAGCCATCTAATCCTTATAACATCCGTGCATTATGTTATTGTAGCAAGGAAGTGACAGAAATCCCTGTCAAACTAGATTAAACAAAAAGGGATGTAATAGTTCAGTTATCCAGAAAGGACAGCTTGAGAGGGGCCTCACTGATAAGATAGGAATCTCAGGCAAGTTAATTTTCCCCAAAATGGTTGCAACAGTGCATGTCATCCCACAGGTCTTTCCTACAATGTGAGTTTGACATTTGTCCCATCAGGAAATGGGATCTGTGTGCACTTTCTCTCTTTGAATTTGGGTGGGTTCATGACTATGGAGAAGTGGTGCTATGAGTTGTGAGGCTAGGGTCTCTTGAGACACTCTGGGAACCCAGACACTATGCTGTGAGGAAACCCAAGCCACTTAAAGAGCCAAGTGTAGGCATCCTGGCCGGCGGCCAGCACTAACCAGCAGACACATGACTAGGGAATCTCTGAGATGATTCCATCCCTCCCTTATGTAGCTGCAACCTCACGAGCCATCCTGAACAAGAGCCACCCCACTGCACCTAGTTAAGCCCAGACCATGAGAACGATAATGAAATTATTCTTATTTGAAGTCAAAGATTTTGGGGGTGACTTGTTATACAACAACAGATAATGTTTTTTTCTTCCCAAATACAATTGCTGGTCACAGCCAGTCTGTTGAGTCACATGCTCACCCTGGGATAATCACTGTGGCTCAAGGAATGGAGTTCAGTGACCTAGCTTGCCACCTTCCCATTCCCGTATACTCTCTTCTATTTCCCTGGTAACATCATCCCACTTTTATTTGGGTTGACAATGTACCCAGTATCTTTTGTAACTAGGCATGGATAGGTGCTTAAATTCTGGCCAATGGCAGAGGGGTGTGTAGTTCTCTAGGGAAAGATCATGTCTTTATTTCCTATAAATCCGCATTGTCTCCTGTTGCTGCAACAAGTCACCACCAACAAGTAGCTGAAAACAACACAAATTTATTGTCTTGCAGTTTTGGAGGTCAGAAGTCTCACAGAGATCTCACTGGGCTAAAGCCAAGGTGTCAGGAAGACTGCATTTTTCCAGAGGCTCCAGGGAAGAATCTGTTTCCTTGCCTTTTCCAGTTTCTAGAGCCTGCCACATGCCGTGGTTCATGGACTCTTCCATCCTCAAAGCCAGCAATGACCAGCTGAGTATTTCTGACATTGCATCACTCTGACGTGGGCTTTTCTCCTTGCTTCTTCCACATTTAAGGACACTTGTGTTTACATTGGGCCCAACTAGATAATCCAGACTTGTCTCCCTATTTTAGGGTCAGATGATTAACAACTTTAATTCTCCTTTGCCATGTAACCTAAGATATTCAGAGGTTCTGGGGATCAGGACATGGATATCTTTGAGATGCCGTTAGTCTGCCTACCACAGATTCTTAAGGGAGGAAGTGCCCTTTTGTCTTTTCTTCCTCCTTCCTGCTGCCTTGAATAGACTCAAGATATGTCCACCTCTAGATGGGTACTGTGTTGGCAGCCTACCAGAACCATCTTTTGGCAGTTGCTCAAATGAAAGAGGAATTGTTATCAGCAGAATTGGGGAAGGGATACAGGTCAGGAAAAAGTAACAAATGTCCCCTTACAAGTGCCTTCTATAATAATGCTACATGATCAACAGCCACCAGACTCAGGAGCTTAATTTGTTTCTCTGTGTCTAGCTCACAGGCCTTCAGTTGATGGTGGTTCTGCCAGGCTTGCCTGGGATTGACTGGTTTTAACTTTAGTCTGTGAATTAAGTTCAGTTGTGCACTATCTGGTTCTCATTCACCTGGAGCAGCTGCTTCTTGGGAATATTCTCTTCATGACAGATGGGAGAAATACAAGACAGAAAACCAAGGCAAGTCAGTACACTTACAGCTCTTGCTTATATCATGTCTGATCACATTTCATGATCAAGTCCAGGGTCAGTAAGGTGTAGATGAGCACTCTGCCCATTCCACTGGGAAGGTCTTCAAAGGGGCACAGCAAAGGGCATGGCTATAAAATTTCATTGCAAAGAGAGTGCAAAGGATTGGGAACAATCATCCAATTGACCACAGTGGCATGAACCAAACAACTTCCCTCACTAGTGGGGAAGTTTTCTCAGATTTTTCTTTATTTCTACATGATCAGGATAGATACTAAAGGATTTTCTTTTCTTCCTGCTCTTTTAGAAGATACTTTTAAGATACAGAAAAATGCAGGCACTAATATAACACTTTCTGAAATTCAGTCAGAACCCCAATTCAGTCAGAACCCCAATTTAAACATTTTTTCTTACTCAAAAAAAAATCCCCTAGATTTGTATTCTCTTCTTTTTCTACTCTGGGAATATAAACTTTTTTTTTTTTTTTAATGATTGTTCAAATACAGTTTTCTCCCCTTGGGAATGTAAACTTATTGAGGTCCTCAGATAACTAAAATGCAGTAGTTTCTGTTCCAGAATTTGGATCTCATACACTAGAGTTTTAACATATTTACCTTATATGGACACAGTCTTGACTTATCACAGTGTAACAGGCACCCCCCATGTTAGGCTACTTTGTACTTTGTAACTTCTGTGCTAGGGCCCCGCACTGTGCTCCTTTGTCTCCCATATAAGGGAGTCAGACCTAACTTCCGCATTTAGCTTCTGTAACCTCGCTTTGCCACATAGGCAGGGGGTCCGAGGCTATTTAAACTCTGGAAAGTTAGAGATCAGGGCTCAGGATTTGGGTTTTCCCCCTGAGCCCGCGCATAATAAAGAATTGTGCTCCACCATCTCTCCCGTGTGTGAGTTATTTTCTGCAACATTTTGGTTCCCTGACTGGGAACTCACTCACGAGAAGCAGGCATTTTGCCTCCAGTGAAGACAGCCGGGACTCGGTGGGGGAGCTCTACTTAGGGGAGGGAGCAGCTGCCCCGTATGATTCCGGGCCCCCCTGAAGTGGAGGCTCTCCTGCCACATCCCGAGCCATTCCCAGACCCGGGCGGAAGGGGGAGGATGGACCACGAACTGTCGGAGGCGCCAAATTGGAATCAGTTAGTGCCCTAGGGACCAGACCGAATCAGAACCAGGGGCCTGATCAGCCGTAACCTGGTTAACCTGTAAGTCCAAGCTAAATACTTTAGCTCGGGACTACCTGACCCTAGTTCGGGGGGCACTGTTTAAACTCGAAGTGAGAGTGGAAGTGTGAGTGGAGAGTGTCTGTGTGTGCGGCTCCACGGGCCACCAAGCCTACGGAGTCTGATTGAGCCCCAACCTGCGGTTCCTGGGTCGGGTCATACGGCATAACGGCTGGGAGTTTAATCCCAATTCTACACGGGCAGCCTTAGCCAAGACTGACCGATCAAAGCCCCGCAAGGGGGCAGGCCAGGCGGGCGTGCAAAAGATCCCCTTACCCTTGTTTGTCTGCGTCGTAAAGGAGGGAGACATGGGAGGAGGACCGTCAGCCATCCAAGATTGTATAATTACAGCAGTTCACTTATAGACAGGGAAGTGCCATTTTGGGTAAAATGGAGGATGGGTCACGTGAGAGTTTCCGCCATCTTGGATGAGCCGGCGCACAGGGGCGCCGCCATCTTTACCAACCCGCAGCACAGGGGCGCCGCCATCTTTACCAACCCGCAGCACAGGGGCGTCGCCATCTTGACCAACCCGCAGCACATGGGCGCCGCCATCTTGAACCACCTGGCGCACATGGGCGCCGCCACCTTGGAACTGGGCAAGGTGCCAGGCTAATCTCTTCAGACTAGAGCTGTGTGCTGATGCTGTGTAGGCACTGCCTCAGCCAGGTTCTCTGTGTAACTGCTTCTGATAGAGATGGCCGGTGAGTGGTTCTTTGAGTTATAGGCTGAAACACTATTACCAGCGATGTGAACTGTCGGAAGAGTTACACTATCTTAATGCATTTATTATATTACACAACAGCTTTGTCCCAGAGACAGGGAAGCGTGTGATGGTTCAGAAGAGAAAAGTTGTCTCGAACTTCTCCCTGATAGTAGATCACAGGGAGAGAGAGAGAATGAGGAGATAAACCTCCTTAATGCTCTGAACCCAGGGAATGGGGGCTCGCAGACAGGGGGTGCTCCGGTGGTACAGCTGCCTCCCCAAGAAGTGGGGCCCGCCACGACTCCCCCTCCCTTGCAGGTGGGAGAAGTCTCTACCACAGATTTGCAACTCTGCGAGTTGGCTCCGCCCCCAGCCCAACCAACAGGTGGGCGGGGCCTGCGCATTGCCTGCTCTGGTGGCCGCCCAGCCCCAGTGGGTGGGGGGTCAGCCCTGGAGCGCTGCCTCCCCCTGCACAGGTGGTGGGAGCCACCTCAGTACTGTCTCCTCCCACAACTGGCCCTGAATTGGAGATTGCAATGCCAACTGCTTCACCTCCACCTGCTGAGGAATGTGTCTCAACCCCAGAACTCGCCAGGGCACCTCCTATAACCAGGGAGGCTTCAAAGGCATAGCCAGCCAATACCCTCTGAGGCAATACCTGATAGGCGGAATTAATGAGGAAGGCCAGCCTGCTGGTTACTACTGGGCTCATACTCCGTTCTCCACTTTGGACTTGCTGAACTGGAGGAATGCCAATCTCATATAGGAGTGATCCTCAGAAGATGGCAGATCTTATTGCCTCTATTGCCAAGTACTAAGTTTAAGTACAGTCCTTTCCAATGTGGGAAAGGAACCAGGACTAAAAGAGATTGATGGTCAAACCTGGATGAGTAAAAATTATGTATAAAGGATGAGAAAGTTTTAAACCTGGAGTAAAGTAAACCTGAACTATTTGTTTTCTGGTTTTGTGGGTTAAGAGCAAATTTCTCACAGTGGTTTTGTTTCTGATCAGAGAAACCTGTATCTGAAGACCTGTTTAAGGTCACCTGAAGACCTGTTAAGGTCGCCTGTAACCGGTTGGGGAGAATGCCTTTGCCATTTGGGACCCAGGAAGGGTCATTTGGGGCTGACGAGTGTTTCAGCCAGAGGCAAAGTAGCATGGCTCTGCCAAGAGACCGGGCCTGAAGGAGCATGTCTCTGTGAGGCACTGATGGACACATTGGTGCAAGAGAATGCCTCCACCTGTGTATTATTCTGGAACTCTGTGTTTTGGATTTTTTCTCTGTATCTGCTCTGAAAAAAGAAATGGAAGATTCCAGGGAAAGTTGAAACTTCACACTCTAGGAAAATAAATGCAAAAGTATAAGATATGAAAATAAAGAAGGTCTGTGGGAAACTGTAAAGATAAATAGAAAAGTGAAAGTTTTAAGAAAGAATTATGTGGTGTTAGTTAATAATAGAAGGTATAAAGCATGGAGGTGCAATCTTGGTGGATATCAGAAAGTGTATGAAAAGAATAGAGGGTTTTTGAATGTTGCAGAAAGTCTGTAGAAATGAAAGTTTTGAGAAGCCTAGTGGAGATCAGAAAGAAATTTTTCTCCCTACCTGATTACTCCAGAATTTGGCTTTCTGAAGGAGTGAGTGATGACATAAGGTTTCTTTGCATAAAACCAATATTACCAGTCACTAGTAGTATTTTTTGTTAACCAGGACTTTGACTGGAATGTCATGCCTGAAGGAGGCATGTCTGGGTTCTGGTCGTTACCGGAGAGCCCTGAGGAACTGAGATTGACTTGCAAAGCTAGCAAAAGCCCACAAGAAAAGCCTGGTACTTTGGTCAGTTGTGCACTTCATGGCAGTCTTTCTAGGGAAGGAACGGAGGTTGCTTTTCTGAAGGATGGCCAATATAAACCTGTAGGCACTATGGAAACCTCAAGGATTTGAGTGCAGCTGGTACAGGCGAAGCTGGATGGCAGATGTGTGGCTCTGCTTCTGTGCCCCGAGGGGCAGACTGAGAAGTCAATCTAAAGTTCCCTTGTGTGAGTTTCAGCAAAGCAGAATCAAAGATCATAAGTGATCCAGGCTGCTCTTGGTGTGTTTATGCAAACAAACAGTCAAAAAATTGAAAGCAAGACTCAAAGTAGTCCCTTTAATAACAAAGGGGGTGATCTTAAGGAGAAAAATTGTGGTTCAGGGAAAATCACAATGTTCAGTATTGGACATCAGAATGACGCAGCTAACTGTCTTGAAAGTCCGTTTTCATTTGAAGGTTAGAACTGAGTTTGTAATATCACAAAGATGTACAATTTACAGGTATGGAGAACCTGTCAAATTTCCATTGCAAAATGTCATTGCAGGAAGAGCCTTGCAACTGAATGTCTTCCCAAAAGACAGTCTCACAGGCACAGAGACTGGTTTGGGGACTATTTTGAATTAAACTGTGTGTTCTTCTGTTTTCGTAGGACGTAAGCCTATGAGTTCATAACCTGAGTGATTGGTTGCAATATAGGCCCCACTTAAGGAGCCCATTTTCATCATCACCCCCTGAGACTCAATGGTTTGGCTGAACTGAGTGGTTGGGTTGGTAGAGGATTTGGGCGGTCTGTGGGCTTCACTTTAGAACTGATTTTCCCTTTTCTGTCTTGATGGCTTGGACAGGAAAGTTCAGATATCTGAAAGGAGGGAAATCTTAATGTATTCCCTTCTGCCTGAGTGAAGTATAGTGGGACACAAGGGTTTTGGACAGGTGTAGCATGTCTTGTACACCTTTCTCCAGATAGGCCATTCCTTACATAAGTTCCTGCCTTTGTCATTTAGTGGTTCTGTCATTTCCAGAATATGACCAGTATGCCAATGGTCCAGTAATGCCAGCCTTTGGACACTGAGCCCGCGACTTCCTGGTGACAGCCAACTGACCAGGATTCTGTAAGGTCCTTCCCTTTACAGGAAGGACTCCCTCTGTGCTGCACCCATCCCTCTTCAGGGCACCCCTGACCCATGGGTAGGTAGGACAGCGTCCATGTCCAGCCAGAAGTAGTTACAAGAAGATGAGACCTTCATCCATTGTCCCTTAAAAGAATTTAAAGTGGGTGTATATCTGAAATGAGAGATCGTTACAGGGTGTAGCCAAGGGTGGGGGGACTTCAAATAGGCATTTAGAATGGGGTCCAGAACTCAGGGCGTCCAGGAGATTTTAGGATGTCTTCACCCCTTCCCCTATGGGTGTGGGTTGGGGAAAGGGACACATGGAGCAAGAACATATGGGGCTGTTTTGTGCAACAACAGCTTTACAACTGATTCATGGTGTGGTCATTTAACATACCTATAGCCTTTGCTTGGTCACTTAGGTATGCTGAATAGCTGTGGCCAGTCTCTGAACCAGGGGGATGGAAAGAAACTTCCCCCCACCTAAGATGTGACTGTGTGGGGTGGGCCCCTCAAGTTGCAGCACCTGTGTGGGAGCTAGGAGAGAATTGGCTCCATGACATGGGGTCACACCTACCCAGACCCATGATGGCAGCCAGAAGGGAGTGAGTACTGGCCTGTCCAGGATCTGCGGGCCGTCAACAAAGCAGCTGTCACCCTCCACCCGTTTGTCCCAAACCCATAAACCCCTTGAGCCAGCTTCCACCGACAGCAATGTGGTTCACCTGCCTTAATCTGAAGGATGCCTTTTCTGCATTCCTGTGGCACCTTCCAGCCAACCCATTTTGCCTTTTAAATGGGAAGATCTGCACACCGTGGTCAAGACTCAGTTGACCTGGACTAGACTGCCCCAGGAGTTTAAGAACTCCCCAACCTTATTTGGGGAAGCCCTAGTAAGAGACCTGAAGCCCCTCGCCAAGGGAGAGCCGGACCTGATGATTCTGCAGTACGTGAGCGACCTCCTCCTGGTGGGCCCATCCCAGGAATGGTGCTGGGAGGGAACACACACACACACATGCTGCTGAAGCACCTGGCTGAATCATTTTACTGAAGTCAAGCCTAGCCGAGGGTTAAAATACCTCCTGGTGATTATTTGCACCTTCTCTGGGCGGGTTGAGGCTGTCCCCACCAAGACAGAGAAAAGCCAGGAAGTCACCCGAGCCCTCCTGAGAGAGGTCATCCCGAGGTACGGATTGCCTCTGACCATTAGAAGTAACAATGGGCCGGCCTTCGTCTCACAAGTAATCCAAGAAACAGCCGAACTTCTGAACATCACGTGTAAACTGCACACTGCCTATTGACCCCAGAGTTCTGGGAAGATAGAGCGGATAAACCGAACTCTTAAAGAAACCTTCACTAAATTTTACCAGGAAACCGGACTGTCCTGGATGCACTTGCTACCGCTAGCTTTGCTTAGGGTTAGAAATGCCCCTAACCCCTCAGGATATACTCCATATGAATTAGTTTTTGGGAAACCTCCCCCAGTTCTCAGCATACAAAAGGGGGAACTCTGGTTGCAAGGGGAATTAGGGCAGACAAAATATCTCCAGAAGCCAGGGAAAACTTTAAGAAAGATAACCGGGGCAGGTTTGGGCCAGGGACCCTTACCCCAAGGGCGGCCAGCACACTCCTTTAAACCGGGAAGTTATGTATGGGTAAAGGACTGGAAAAAGGAGCCACTTCAACCTGTGTAGAATGGGCCACATTTAGTGTTACTAACCACCCCGACTGCCCTTAAAGTTACAGGAATCACCCCTTGGATCCACTACAGCCGGGCCAGAGCAGCAGCAGATCCTGAGGACCTGAGGACTAGGCCTGCACTTAAACTACCCACCCTGAGGCTCCGGAGGACGCCAGCCAGTAAAGAAGACATCAAGGAATGGACTATTATTCCGCAGGGTTCCTGGCTTTGATCAGCATTTTCACAGGAGTATTGGGAATTGGACTAGTGACTGTGGCCCCTGTAGAATGGAATATCTTTGTCTGGTCTCTGCATTTGGGTTTATTATATGCTTTGCTTGACAAATGTGGCCCCTGTCTCAGCCCCAGCCTGCAAATGTAATACCCCTGAGCGTAGAATTATGCTCAGCAGTAGAGTGGTCTCTTACTATCTCCCAGGGTCAGCTTTCAGCTCTTCCACTGCCACAGCAATCCCTCTGCCCTTGGAGAGGGAAAGTATACCAGACTGGAGTGATATCCAGGACCATAGAATACCAGACCTGGAGGTGTCAGGCATATGGGACCGTGTATCCTCTGGACCTTGGTCCAACACCTGGAGATCACGGTAACTCGTAGGGAGCTGCCAACGTGTTAGCTCTCCAGAGGTACCAACAGCAGTATTAGCAGTTGCAACCTTCCCCAGCACCTCAGCTGTATAACCAGGTATATAGTGATGCTAAAGGGGTAAAAGCACCTTATAGCATTAAAGGGGGGAATGTGACAGGCAACCCCCATGTTAGGCTACTTTGTAACTTCCGTGTTAGGACCCTGTGCTTCTGTGCTAGGACCCCGCACTTTGCTCCTTTGTCTCCCATATAAGGTAGTTAGACGTAACTTCCGCATTTAGCTTCTGCAACCTCGCTTTGCCACGTAGGCAGGGGGTCCAAGGCTATTTAAACTCTGGAAAGTTAGAGATCAGGGCTCAGGATTTGGGTTTTCCCCCTGAGCCCGCGTGTAATAAAGAATTGTTCTCCGCCATCTCTTCTCCGTGTGAGTTATTTTCTGCAACAACAGTACCTGTATCACTTAGGAATTGCATTTGGCTGCAAGTGACAGTACTCTTAGAAAAGGGGGTTTAAACACACTGTGGACTATTCTGTTACAGAAAGAAGTCTAAAGGTAAGCAGTGCAGAGATGTCAATACTTCTTCAGAGTCATCAGGAATCAGGATACTTGTATTTTTATGTTTCCACACTCAAGTTCTATCCATGATTCAATCTAACTGCTGGAGCTCCCTCTATTATGTTTGTTTAGAATGTCCTTTTTCTCCCTCATTACTTCATGTATATTCTTCTAAAATTAGTGACTTTATTGGAAAAGATGACCTTCATGAACCAAGGAGAATGTCCTTTGGTCAAGGGCATGAGTGGTAGAGCTGCATTTGTGACCTAGAACTTTTTGACTCCCAAGCCTATTCTCTTTTCTCAATTATTGTTCTCAATTTTTCTCTTCCTCCCTACAGCAGAACTTCATATCCATATCCTTTGCCATGAAACTCTGTAGTGCCTCCCATTGAAGTAAGCAGAGTGAATATCCCTGACCTATTGCCTTCGGTCCTGACTTTGAAACTTGTTTTGATTAGAGAAATATGAGCAAATATGGCCAAAGCAGAGTCTTTGAATGTGTGTACATGATGCGGACCCTGGCTCATGGGATCTGCCACATTGTCGATGAGGCATGAGAAATTCACATGGACTACTGAGTCCTGTAGAGGAAAAGGGACAGCATGTTCAGTCTCTCACGGGGAGAGCACCCCAATTCTTGCCTTGACAAGCTTTTATTCTTTTCTGGGCACATTACATGATGGTCCTCATTAACTACACACTGGTTTGCTTTAGGTGGTTACCTTTTACAGAAGTCAAAGGAGAGGATGCTGCTAATCACATCACAAAAGAAGGATATTTGCAAATGCAAAGGGAAAAGTGGTTGAACTGGTTACACTCATCCTCAGAAGGTTTAGCATGGATTTTAGGAAGTTACAGTAAGCACTTTCTGTCTCAATTCAAGGTGAGGGAGTTTTAGCAAAAGTAAGTCTCATAGTCATCTAGGTACGATGCAGGCCTGGTTCCCCACAGGAGAACCTATCCATGGGCATGGGTCCTGTGCATCTCAGAGTGGGAGCTGGGCCCATGCCATGCAGAATTGTCTCCTATATGTACACATATAGGTTTGACCTCTTGAACTTTCTGCAATCTTCCACGTAAAGAACATGCCCAGGTAGTTGCTAGTTCAAGAATGAGGAGATGTATGGAACAGACCTGGACCAAAGACTCAACTTGGATTCAAGTTCAGCCAATCTCAAGGAAGTCTATCAGGGTCATAGATGAACTGCTGCAAACTCATGAATAAGAAATACATGCTTATTTTTAGAAGGTAGAGTTGTGGGGGTTATTTGCTACAGTGCATTATAATAGCAAAAAACTAATATACTCACCAGGTTGGTCAACTCAGGAGAGTTAAGAGTATTGTTTCATACTTTTTTCTGTTGAAAATGACAAGAAAGCAAGGTATATCAATATGAAAAGCCGAGGGTAAATCTGGCACCTTATATAGTTGAATTTAGAGCCCATCATGTTGCAGAGCAATTGTGTTTCTCCCTATCATTTACCTCTGCTTTTTTTTGTATATTAACATCATTTTTTACTGTGACACGTAGCTTCTTCCATGCCACTGGGGAAAACGGCAGCAAGCACCTCCAGCTGATAGTGTCCTTACAGCTAGAGGTGTCGGGAATGAGTTTGACTGAGAGATGGTCAGGTGACCTAAGAAGTCGTTTTTCCTTGGTATTCACTTGTTTTTAAATCATTTTTTGTTTTCAATTACAGTTGACATACAATATTGTATTACTTTCAGGTGAACACCCCAGTGGTTAGACATTTAATAACATACTAAGTGATCATCCTGATAAATCTCATACCCATCTGACTACATACATAGTTATTAGAATATTATTGACTACATTCCCTATGGTATACTATTCTGTTACTATCAATTTGTATTTCTTTTTTTTATTATTATTTTTTCTTAAGAATTTATTTATTTATTTTTAGAGAGGGAAGGGAGGGAGAAAGAGAGAGAGAGAGAGAAACATCAACATGCGGTTGCTGGGGGCCATGGCCTGCAACCCAGGCATGTGCCCCGACTGGGAATCGAACCTGTGATGCTTTGGTTCGCAGCCCGAGCTCAATCCACTGAGCTACGCCAGCCAGGGAAATTTGTATTTCTTAATCCCTTCACCTTTTTCGCCTACCCCCCAAGTCGCCTCCCATCTGGCAACAATCAAATGTACTCTGTATCTGAGTCTGTTTCTGTTCTTCTTGTTAATTAATTTATTCATTTTTTAGATTCAATTATTGATAAATATGCATTTATTGTTCATGTTTGTATCTTTTTCTTCTTCTTTGTCCTCTTCTTGAAGAAGACCCTTTAACATTTCATTAGTACTGACTTGGTGGTAATGAACTCCTTTAACTTTTTCTTGTTTGGGAAGCTCTCTCTTTTTTATAACACTTTATTTATTTGTCTTTATCACAGAAGGGAAGGAGAAAGAGAGGAAGAGAAACATCAATGTGAGATGAAACATCATTCAGTTGCCTCTCATTCATGCCTCATCTGGGGACAAAACCCGCAACCTGGGCATGTGCCCTGACTGGGAATCAAACCAGCCACTTCTTGCTTTGTGGGATTACATCCAACCAATTGAATCACAGTGGTTAGAGTATCTGGGAAGCTCTTTATCTGCCCTTCAATTCTAAATGATAGCTTTGCTGGGTAATCTTGGTTATAGGTCCTTGCTTTTCATCACTTTGAATATTTCTTGCCAATCCCTTCTGATGTGCAAATTTTCTGTTGACAAATCAGTGGAAGTGTTATGGGAACTCCCTTGTAGGTAACTAACTGCTTTTCTCTTGCTTCTTTTAAGATTCTTTCTTTGTCTTTAACTTTTAGCATTTTAGTTATGATGTGTCTTGGTGTGGGCCTCTTTGGGCTCATCTTGTTTGGACAGTCTGAGCTTCCTGGTCTTGTATGCCTATTTCCTTCACCAGGTTAGGGAAGGTTTCCATCACTTTTTTTTTTTTAAATAGATTTTCAATTTTTGTTCTTTCTTTTCTCCTTCTGCAAATGTTACCAATGTTTTATGTTTGAAGTTGTCCCAGAGGCTCCTTGCACTATTCTTATTTTTTTGGATCTTTTTGTGGTTCCGATTGGATGTTTTTTACTTTCTTGTATTTCAAATTGCTGCTTTGATGCTCAGCTTTATCTACTGTATTGTTTACTCACTGTAAATTATTCTTCATTTCAGTTAGCATATCTTTCATTTCTGACTGGTTCTTTTTATGATTTTCATGTCCATTTTTATGCTGTTGGTGTTCTTTTCTAAGTTCATCTGCTCTTCCCTTACATTAAGAATCCTTATAACCAGTGTTTTGAGCTCTGGATCTAGTAGGTTGCTTGTCTCAATTTTATTTAGTTCTTTTTCTAAAGTTTTGTTCTGTTCTTTCATTTGGAACATGATTTTTTTGTCTCCTCACTTTGGTAGTCTCCCTATGTTTATTTCCCTGTATTAGGTAGACCTGCTACATCCCCCAGTTTTGGTAAAATGACCTAATGTAGTAGGTGTCATGTAGGGTCCAGTGGCACAACCTCCCTGTTCACCCTAAGCTGGGCATTGCAGGTGCTCTCCCCCTCCATGTGGCCTGTGTACACTGTCCTGTTGTAGTTGAAACTTGATTGCTTTGGCACATCAATGGGAGGGATTTACCCAGAAGCTGATTGGTTGCCAGGGCTGGTTGCAACCAGCCAGGAGGTTCAACTGTGCAGGAGCCAACCCCATAGAGCAGGACTTAACTTCAATGGAGCTCTGGTGCCCACTGAATCTGCTCTTGATTGTGTTGCTTGTGAAGGTGGTTGGATCATGCTTCAACATGGTTTGAAGCTGGTTCTGGGGCCAACTAAGAAGTGCAGGCCAAGATCAGCTGCTGCTTATGTTTTGCCCAGGGCCACTCACTTAATCTAGAAAGTAATGTGCATATGGCTGCTACTTGTCCTGGGTTTGCTGGTGCCTAGGAGAGGCCAAACTGCAAACCAAGACCTGCTGCCACTAGTACTGGTTAAACTGGAAAGGCTGGTGGTTGTGCTGCTTGTCACTACCAGAATGAAGCAGAGATGGATTGAATCTTTGTGGTGCTTTTTCAGATGGCCAGTGATCTGAGAAGATGGGGGGTTATATACCCCATAAGACTGTCTTACATTTCCTTTCAAGCCAGCATTTTTTTATAAGGAGGAAAATGTGTAGGTAAGGGATTTGGAATTCCGGGGGATAAAAGTGTAGGTAAGGGATTTGGAATTCAGGAAAGAGGTTAATCAGATAAAAGCTGCAGTCCAGCAATTCCCCTGACATCCTTTCATCCACTGACTGGTGATTTTCTATCAGGGTCCTGTGTCCTGGGTGATTTTCTTTATCAGTGTCCTGGTTGGCAGGATGTCTCTCCCTGGAATGCAATGGCTCAGATACCATCTTGGTTGCTTATGGTCTCTTCTGGAGCACAGAAGTAGAATGCATATGGTCTCCTGGAGTTGGGGTTGGCCATACCTTCAGTTCCTGAAACAATAGCTTTCTACATGCTTTAACTACTAAGCTTATTAACTATTATCTAAAACTAAAATTTTCCAACTCCTGAGTTCTCCCATCACTGGGACTGAGGCCACTTAGCAAGAAGTACACATCAGGCTGAGGCCAGAATCTGCCTTTTTGAGAGATTTTAGGAAACTCTGAAGCATGATCCAAGACAGGCCATTCATTTGGAAAAGCCACTTGAAACAGCTTTGGAGGGCCCACAGTTGGTGGGGCAGAATCTCAGGGAATCACCAGGGCAGGGGGAACAATGTGAGCCAGGTTGATGGAGACATATATGGAGAGTAAGTCTGTGCATGGGCCCTTTAAAAGGAACTGCCTAGGACTCTAGAAGCCCTTTGTCTCACTGAACCAATATCTTTGCTGGTTTTTACAACCAGAAGTTATGGGGACTTCTCTTCTTGCCACTGGAACCCTCAGCTGGGGAGCCCATTGTGGGGCTGAGACTCCTCACTCCTAAGGGAGGACCTCCAAAGTCAAGATATCCATCCTAGTTTTTATCTGTCACACATGGGTGTGAGACCAGTCCATTCTACATCTCTACTCCTCCTACCAGTCTTGACGTGGCTTTTTCTTGAAATCCTTAGTTGTAGGACTTTTGTTCAGTTTGATTTCAGGCAATTATGAATGATGGCTGTTTGGTAGTTTAAGTGTAATTTTGATGTGGTTGAGGGAAGATTTGAGTACTGTGTTTACCTATACCACCATCTTGACTGGAAACCTTCCCTAAAATTTTCATGCTGGGATCCTTAGGAAAAATAGCCTCTCCTATACACTTCAGTTCTGATGGGCTGATTCCCCAAGAATAGGAGAGGAGAAATCATTTTTT
>PVIA01017135.1:0-16621 GCA_004024845.1 Tonatia bakeri
TCCCTTCCTTCCCTCCTTCCCTTCCTTCCCTCCTTCCCTTCCTTCCTTCCTTCCCTTCCTTCCCTTCCTTCCTTTCTTTATTTCCACAGTAAAATTTCTGGAAGTAGATTTATGAGAGCAAACTCTCTTTAATTTTTAAAATAACAAATAGGCAAATTGCAGTCCAGAAAAGTGGTACTTATTTAAACTTCTGTCATCAGTATATAATCATGCACATTTCTTTATATCCTCACATCTCTAAGTTTAATGCTCTTTAATATTTTCTAATTTTATAGTTGATAATCCTAGTGTTTTACATTCCATTTACTTAATTAATAGTAATAAGCTTTTTGTGTCTTAAAAATATTTGTATTTTATATTTTGAATTGGTTTGCTTTTCTGTGCCTTTTATAACTTACATTCCCATTGATTTGTAAGGTCTATATTTTGTGGATAGTTATGATGTCATGTATATTGTTGATGTTTTATTCCAGATGTCAACTGTCTTTTAACTTTGTGATGGTTGGGATGTACAGAAATTTAAAACTTTTAAATCAATTTCATTCTTCATGTTGTGCTTTGAGTGCTGTGTTTAGGAGTTTCATCCCCTCTCTAAGATAATGCAAATATTATACCTCACATTAAACCCTTAATCTATCCAATACTTACGTACATTTCCCCAGTTTTTATCCAGTTAATTCCATTCATTACTTTTTTCTTTTACTTCTGATTTGAAAGCCTACTTGGTGATCAGATCTAACATAAACTTGAATTTGTTTTTTAGCTACTGATTGCTTTCTATTGACTCGCCTTCTGATTTCTGCATCATCAGTCCCACTTATTTTCCTGGTGGAGAATATTTTAACATTTCATTAGGCAAGTTCCCTTCTCAGTTCCTTTCTGTGTGTGGACCCAAGAGGTAAAATGATGACCAGTGAGTGGAAGCGATAGCCAGATAGCTTGGGCTCATTATAACTCAATGACAGACTTGTTAAGGGGAAAACAGGAGGGGGAGTATAAAAAAATTAAAGGGTCATGAAAGACACAATAGTACCAGTCTGTGACTTTCTTTTTGAATAATTAAAGCTTTGAAAAGATTTGCAAAGGGAGTAATATTCTCACTCGGTAAGGAAATGGCATGCAATGTAAGTAAGTGTTCTGCCTAGAATTCTCTCTCACACGGCTTTTAGTACCTGTTCTTTACCTTGGGAGACTAGGTGGCTCTTAGAGTGATTGTGAGGACTAATGAAAATAAATTGCTTATGTGACCTTCTGGCACATGACTGGTGCTCATTATATGGTAATTACTGAAGATGAATAGGCAAATTCAGAAGAAAACTGGTCTCCCCTTCCCTGCCCTTCCCATTTTTTTGGTGCTGTTTTGGGAGCATAACAGGGGAAGCCTTTCTGAGACTTGAATGTGCACAGAAATCACCAGGGGTTCTCATTAACACAGCTTTTGATTCAATAGGTCTGGTTTGGGGCCAGAGCTTCTGCATTTCTAACAAGCTCCCAGGTGATGCTGATGCTGCTGGTTCACATTTTTAGCGACATGACTGCAGGGAGGATTCAAGAGCTAGAGTGGAGGCTGGATGAGATGATGCAGGACCCCTTTCAGTCTCCAGATCTTTTGAATCTGTGCCTGGACAGACCATTCATAATTCCACAAATTGGAACATCACCAGGGAGAGGTGGCGGTGATACCTATTTTTAAAAATTATATTGATATTGTATTTCTATAGGTGGTACTTACGCTACAGAATTTAAAAGGTACATAGGGAACTTGGTGAAAAATAAATTTTCCTCCCACCCTTGTTTTCTAGCTACCCTGGTCCTTTCTACAGAAGCACTCATTATTTCCAGATTTTTGTGTATTTTTTCTAGAGGTAATTTATGCATGTACAAGCACATATATTTTGACTTTTTCCTATTATTTTTTAAACCTTTTTTTCACCTGAAATATATCATAGAAATTATTGGATATTAGTACAGATAGGGCTGCTATAACTTTAAAAATAACAGCATATGGATATACTATAATTTCATCTCCATTTGATAGGTATTGTTCCAAGATTTTGCTAGCACAAACAATGTTCCAGTGAACACATCTCATTTCAGACAAGTAGAATACATTTTTAGAAGTAGAACAGCTGGGTCAAAAAACATATGCATGTAAAGTTTTGATGGATAGTACCACATTGTTCTCCAGAGGTGCCACACCGGCCACGTATGGGATGCTGCTTCTCCCACGTGCTGGCCCAGGGGGTGTGTTACCAAACATTTTGATCTTTGCTGAAAGGATAGGTGATAAATGATATCTCATTGTGGTTTTAATTTGCATTCTATATTATGAGTGATATTGAGACATCTTAACAGTTCTTTAGGAGGCATTCATATTTCCTTCCCAAGACCTGTCTACTCATCTTCTTTCTTATTGATTCGTAGGAGGTATGTATACATCAAAGGAAATTAGTCACTTATTTGTGATATGAGCTACAAGAGTCATCTCCATATAGTTTTTCTTCTGATGTAAAAAGCTAGACATAATCATTTTTATGTAGATTCATTCATTAGGTGTTTTTGTACTTTCTGTCATAATTAGAGTCACCCTCTCCCCCACTGTACAATATAAAGAACAATTATCCTGTTTACTTCCAGTATTTTTTAAATGTATTTTTTATTTTTTTTTACTTCCACTATTTTTAAGTTTTATTCTTCCATGTTTAAATCTTTGATATGTCTAGAGTTTATCTTTATGTTAGATGTGAGGAGTGGATCCAACTTTATTTTTCTTTCCAGAAGGCTATGTAGTTGTCAAAACATCATTTATTAGATAATTTTCTTCCTACCTACTGATTTTAAATGCTACCATATTATAACATATATTCGTATTTATTACTGAACTACTTACTCCATTCCATCAATCTGTCTGTTTGAGCTATCTCAAACTATTTTAATTTTTAATAGCTTTTCAAACTATTTTTCAAATTAAATATGTAGTAGGGCTCGTCCCTACTGATCTCTCTCTTCACCCCCACTCCCTGACATTTTGTCAAATTACTCTTACCTGTTTATTTCCTATGTAAAATTTCAGAGTATGCTTGTCTCTGCTTGCTTGGTTAAAAAAGAATCCCATGGCTATTTTTATTGGAGTATGTTAAATTGATCAATTGATTTCAGAGAACTGGTGTCTTTAGGATACTTAGTGTTCTTATCAAAGAACACACCATGCATTGCATTTGTTTGCTGCTTTTAGTCTCTGAGTAGCATTTTCAAGTTTTCTCTCCGTAGAGCTTATAGACCTGTTTTCTTTGTGTAGCTCTAATTTATTCCAAGGTAGGTGTTATATCTTTTTGTTTCTATTGTAAATGTTTTTTTCCTTGTATTTTCCAGTGTACTAGTGTATGCATATATAAAAGCTATTAGTTTCAGTATATTAATTTTGTATTCATCTACCTCAATGAATTCTCTCATTTCTAAATATTTGTCAATTGTTTTTCTTGGATTTTCTAAGCCAGTAATATTATCTACAGCTACTCATAACTTTATTACCTCTTTTTCAAGTTTTATACTTATTACTTATCTATTCATTGTGTTGTTTAATAGCTTCAAAATAAATTTAAGTATTAGTGATGACAAAGAACTTCCTTGTCTTCTGACATGATGGATTTTTGGTTTAGATATATACATTTTCTAGTGTTGAACGATCAGACTTCTGTTTTTATTTTTAAATACTTTTTAAAAATCCAGAATGGATTTCGAATTTTTCAAATGCCTCTTCAGTGTTTACAGGGATTGGCATAGGATTTTTCTCTTTTGACCTCTTATTATGACAAATTGTCTTAAATTGTGAGTGTTTGAAATTATCTTCCCAATACCTAGTATGGGAAGGATTTCCACTACAACCTTCGGTGTCATTTCCATCAAATTTCCAGCCAGCTTTCTTTGAGGCCCAGGAGGCAGATTATCCAGAGTTATGTAGCTGTGGTTTTATTATATTTTGCTCTTTCAACTCTGAGGATTCCGAGTGCGCCTAAATGAGGCCCTTAGGTCAAGCCACATGGGTGGCTTTTCCATTCATGTCTGGCTTCTCTTCCTAGAGCACCTCATTTTCTGTGGTCCTTCGTGACTGTCTGTTCTACAATACTCAGCTAGAAAGAGGTGGAGGGTGAAGAGCCGCTTCTTGAATTCCTGTTGCTGACAACCCAGAGCTGCCAGGCTTCCTCTTCACTTCCTTGCGGGAGCCACTCTGTAGCAGTCTTCACACATATGCCTGATCAGTTACATTACCACCCAGCAGTCATCGGCACCCAGCCTCCCAACACTGCCTGGGGCTTGACCGGTACCCACTGATTCATCGAGCTGAGGCCCGGCGATGTGGACTTGGCCAGGCTGGTCTGACATGCGTCCTCAGCAGTTTCTCCCAGTGCCAAGTCAGCCCAGGTGCTGGTCTTTCATTAGGCTCGTGATCCTTTAGTACAGAGTCATGTCTCCTCAAGTCCTTTTATCTCCCCATCTCATGTATAGATCCTGGGGCCACGATGGTTTTCTAGAGGCAGCAAAATTATATCCTGGGATATGTCATTCTTACAATGGGAGAAAATGCCAATTCAGTGTAATTCAACAGATAGTCATTAGTTTCTATGTATGAGCTCAATGTTGGGTGCAGAAAGGAAGAATAGAAAGGTGAATGTGGCCACCATTGCTTTTGATGAGTTCTCAGCTTTTATTTGAGAGACCTGATTATATAACTAGAATCAGTAAGTGTTCATTGGATGTTGTGGACTAACCTTTCTGCCTCTAGTCTTTCCCTTTCACCTTTCTTCCACCTAGCTTCCAGAGAGATCTTTCCAACATAAACCTAATAATGCCAACTCTGTGCTTAAAAATCTAGTCTTTGTGTTCAGGATAAACTTCAGAGTGGACCTGAAGCACAAGGCCCTTCAGAATCTGGCTTCTGTCATGTTGACCTGCCTCGTTTTCCTCTTTCAAAGGTGACAATACCCTCTTATCTGAACACAGCATGCTCTCTCTTACCTCTGTGTCTTTGGTAAGCTATCTTTCTTGTATTGAATGCTCCTGCCCCTTTATTTGGGTGATGATCTGCTCATTTTTCAAGAATCAGGTCTAATATCCTTCCTCTGATATCCCTTTTCAACATTTAGTTCCTCTCTTTTCTCTAAGGCTTGTTCACTTTTCTCCTGAGGACTTCCCGTAGCATCCTACCAGTATTCTGTTCCAGTGGTTTCCAAAGCTGGGTGTGGGAAGGATAGAATGGAACTCCTATCTTTATTTGTTGAATGCTTTGAACTGTGCCTGAAATGTTGGTATAATGATGTATGTATATACTTCACAAATAATATACTTATATTGTGGTTGTGTGTGCAATAGTTGTTTTACTGATACAGGTTAATAATCCGAAAAGTTTAAAGGTCATTGCTCTAGTATTTAGCTGTTGGAGGCCATGAACCTTATCACATCTGTAGGAGCTCAATAAAGGTTAGTTGAATAAGTGAAAGACCTCCATTTTGAGTGAAAGGATGATAAATGTTTCAAATGAGATACAAACAAGACACCAAGGTCAGAAAGACTGTAAACATGATTGTGCGTTAGTTCAGGGATCAGAGAGCCTGGCTTCAGATGATTTCTTTAAGAAGGCTTCAGAATGCTTGCTGGACTGTCTTAGGTGTGTCACTCATCTTTCTAGACCAGGTTTGGTAAACTTTCTGTAAAGAGCCGGGTAGTAAATATTCAGCTGTGTAGGCCATACAGTTTCTGCAACTACACAAATCTGCCACAAAGACAATATGTAAACAAGTGGGTGTAGCTGTATCCCAATAAAGCTTTATGGAAACAGGTGACTGGTTGTCCTGGGGGCCACACTGTGCTGACCTCTGCTGCATGATGAGACATGGCTGTGTAATCACTGTATTATAGGAGATACCTTTGCAACACGTCCAACCCATGATTAGTTGTTAAAATAAATGCTCAAAAATTTCAGCAATGATTTCTTCTGATTAGGTATCTTACAAGCAAAGAGATGTCTGAGTTGCCGGTGGATCTGGGCCCCCTCTGACAGGGGTAGGCAAGTGGGGGCAGGGACCAGTCAGTCTAGGAAAGGGCACATATAAAGGCCTTGATGACCTTTGAGGGGGCCCTGGAAACTTCCACTGCATCCCCTGGTGATGATATTACAGAAACTACCATTGACTAAAATGGAGACAAGAGCAGCCTTTCTTCCTGTAGTGAGAATCAGAGAAATCGCATGTCAAACACCCAGTGCTTGGCTGTGTCTTGTGACCTGCTGGATGACATCTTTCGTATATTGACCTCCACCAACTATCTGATGCCACAAGTATTGGCTACTCTGTTTTGCTGAACTGTACTTCCTGTTCATATGTTTATGACAATTTCCTCCCCATTCTGAACTCGAACCTATGTCAGTGCTTGATGTCCCACCCCACTGGAGAAAAATCGTTGTCAGTCTGACATCTGAAGTCTGGAAGAAAAGGGGCTTCTTGACCCGGATTTCTCAAGGCACTGCCTGTGGAGCGCCTGGACAGTGTCTGTTAAAAATGGAAATCCCCGGACCCCATCCAGAGCTCTGGAGCTGGGAGAGCTTGGCCTTGGGGCGCATTTGAACTAGCGTCCAGGTGATCGGCACAAACGCCAGAGTTGGAGACTTGCTGCTCTTCCAACTAAAACATCAAAAATACTGCTTTCCAAGTCCTCTTCCCTTTGTCTAGCCTTAATCAGATGCTTAGCTCTTTGAATCCGGTATAACCAGCAGGAGATAGAAAATTAAGTCAACCACTAGCTTGCCTCATTTTTTTCCCATAAAATTTACCTTAAAAATAATGACTGGTACAGTGAATATGTTTACATCTGTGTGGATCTTAAAGTGGCAGGACTCTTCGAAGGTACCCCTCATCAATCGGCCCTGTCTGTCCCCAGGTACAAACCGAACACAGAACTTCCCTGGTTAGAAGTCTCCTGCGAGGCTTTTCTCTTAACAGCTTCCTCACACATGGTCTCCGGGGATGGATCTCACCCTGGATTTTCCTGGCTAGAGTCCAGCACAGGCCTTCCCAGCCACCTTTCTAAGTAGGTGACAAGGTTAGGGGCCTCTGCTGGTCTCATCACAGGACTCTCTGCTGTAACGACCTTTCTGTCGTGCGAATGTGCCTTCGCTAAATTCAGTGGGGTGTGAATTTTATCATTAAATAAATGATATAAAAAAAGTAATCTGAAAGGCAATTTTGTCATCTTCAGGATCATAGGATTAGCTCCCAGATAGTTAATCACTGAATCATTATTGATTATCCATGTAACCCAGGCATCAGAACCTGCACAACAACGAATATATCTGTCTATATTTGTGTGCCTATACATTTATTTTCATGATTATGGATATTTGCAACAAATTTGTACATTCATGACCTCACTCATTAATTGTAAATGTTTCCGGGTTGTGGCTAAGGTAGCGTTATTCTTTCTGTTTCCCGAATAAGCAAACTGAAGCACCTGGAGGTTAAATGATGTTTCTTTTAAGGGCGTGTGAGTGGCGGCTGCTGAGCCAGGCTCCCGTGCGGATTCCTGAACCTGCCAGGCTATCACCTTGCTTTTCAGTTTGGGCCTGGGCTCTCTACCCAAATAAAACCAAGGACTGGGAGACACCCTGAGAGAAGAAATCATGGGATACTTTGCAAGTAAAATTGGTCCAAATAAGAAAACGTCTTGGGGTTCTGGCACGCCGTGAAATCTCTCAGCTACACCTGAGGCACTGTGGAGCCTTTGTGGCACACACCTCTGAAAGAAGCCAAGGAAGCCACTAGATGGCAGTGTGTGAACATTAACAGGGAGAAAGGATGCTGCCCTGGATTTTGAATACCTTGGGACTGCCTCGGTGAAAGCCTTGGCAAGGATACTTCATTGGAGCTCACCTTCCAAGAACAATGAATTCAAAGATCACTGTGACTGTGGCCTCCAGCCCGAGGCAGGATGGCCATGCCTCGGTTCTGTGAGAAGCTCGCATCAGCGGCTCTCAGCCCAACGTGCACATTGGAATTATCTGGTATTCTCGTTGCACTTGATCTGGGGTACGGCCCCAGGCTTTGATAATTTTTGTTAAAGCTCCCCAGGAATTTCAGTGTGCTCCCAGTGTTGATTATCTATGCTGGATGGAGGCCGTCTGGCCCTGGGTTTTGAGAACCCAATCAAAGCATCACAGTGTGAGCTCCTTCAGGATGCTCCAGGCCCCCGGGCAGGCCAGTGAGGCTGCAGAAATGGCTGAGGCATTAAAACATGGTCTCCATACTCAGGAGGCCACAGGTCCAAGGTGACATGTTTAAAATTCTGAGTAGGATCCTGGTGCTGGTGAAGTATCCCTGCAGCACAGCCCCTGATCTGTCCCGCCTGATTCTAAGAAACATTGACTACTCCAGGACTCACTTTCTTCGATGGGTTTTAAAGGGACTCCTCATTGGAAAATGAGAACGATGGGCCAGGTGCCTCCAAGGTTCATGGAGCTATGCTCCTAAGGGCAGTATCTTTCTCAGTCAAGCTCTGTGTGTACCCAGGAGCAGTCTGGCTATTTTGGGGAGGGATGGAGTCTCTCGGCTTGGCATTAACTCAGCACTTCAGGCAGGAGAGAAGACTCCTCGCTGCTGCTTTTGGTCTGACTGTTCTTATTTGCCAGTGGTAGCTTCTTAGTACATTGCAGAAGGGATGGGTTGTTGATGACAAAGGATTTAAAGAACAATTTAAGTACCATGTGCTTGTTTTCTAGCTACGTGTTCCAGAGCAGCTGTGACCAGGGATGGGAGAGGGTGTCTCTGACCACAGGGAACCCCCTCCTCCCTTCTTCCTCCCATCTCCCCATCTCTGTATTCCCAGTTTGAACACACTGATGGAATTTTCTCTAAACTAGGATGACCTCTAGAAGGTTACTTCAGTTGATGGGGCATATTCAGGAATGAGGAGGAATCAACAGCGATAGTCTGCGAGTCCTGATCTGCAGTTTATGCTGAAGAAAGACTTGAAGAACACAGACTAGGTCTTACTCATCCTACTCATTTTAATACCTGGCACTGGGCCCGGTACAGAGTAGGTGTGAGTGAATGTTTGTTGAATTAAGGTTTCTGTAGTTTGAGGTATTTAACTATGTCAGGCTGATATTAAATATACAGATCTGAGCATCAGAAATAGCTTTGATGCTATTTGTGTTTTATAGGCATAGAAAATCATGAAATACATTGTGGTTCCCTCTTTGCACTGGCTGCCAGGAAACTCAGAGATGTATTAGTGGTCCACTTCTAGCAAATAATTAAGAAAGACCTTATCATACATATGTGATTATATGATCAATTGGTTGATTATATGTAATGATGCAACAAGACCTTATGTAATGCATGTGATTAACTAATCAATTAAATGATTATACGTGATTCTATAATCACTCATGTGATTGATGCCTGATTTTGCTTTATTTTCCTCAAACTTGGTATTTAGTGTAGTGAATTATTATTGCAGTTTGCCGCAAAATCTCTTTTGAGCAAGGAACAGGGAAACTCATTAAATCTAAGACGATGTCTGGGACAATTCCTGGTACCTGATAGGAGCTCAATATATTTACTGAGTACATGAGTGAATAATTTTTTTATCTGAATCTTGAGATTGAATTTGGGGCTTGAAGAAACCTATCAGTCAACCTGAAATTCACAGTCTCTCAAAAGAAACTGGAACAAATGGAAGGACCTTCTGAGCAATAGTCCCAGACAGGCACGGTGGCCTGCCTGAGATGACACCAAACCTGCTGTCCCTAAGTTCAGCCCAGTTATTTTTTACTCTTGATCTGCAGCATGTTTCATTACTCTGAAAATACTTCTTTTGATCTTCCGAGAGAGATAACCGTCCTCAAATGCCTTCAGAAATGAAATGCAAGCACAGGTATGATCATCCAGTTGCCCCTCGGGTAAAACTGGTGATAGCACAGGAGAGCAGTGCCACCTGCATTTTATGGAATAGATTCTTCTGTTCATTGTTTTTGCTCTGACCAAGTCCACAGAAGCTCATTTAGTGACCCATGATGTGATTTCCTTTCAAAGTTCCATGAGGAGAAAAAGTGAGGGAACGCTGGTAGCCCATCCAGCAGTCTCCCGGGAGGGAGGGAAGGGATAGCCTTACTGACAGTGTTTATCCTGGACAGGGGCCAGCAGGCCTGTTGGCTTGAAGCACAAGCTGCTTCGTCTTGTCAAACATCTTTGTCCGAAACGTGGTCAAAGGAGAAGCGAGGCAGCTGAATTTTGATGGGTCTGTATCTCCTGTGCATTTGTTCAGTGTTCCTGTAGAGAGCAAAAGAAGTCACGTTGCTGTATAACAGCCTGACCTGTCTACTTTTCCGGCGTTTTCCGACCAACTTCCCTGTGACTCCACCATTTGCACTATTCTGAATCCACAGTGGAAGTTTCTGTCTGGTGTACACTTTAAAACTGACTCCCTAACCAAGAGAAGAAGTCTTTTATTCTTTTTCGTAGTCACCTCCCGTCTGTATTTATGTTAGGCATGGACAGATGTGTATAATTTTCTCTAAAACCAAATTTACATCTTCTTCAGGCCAATCCATTTTCACCAGTATTACATCAATGAAAGGCGTTTGGTCCACCTCCCGAAACACTTTTAATTTAGGGATTATCATTTCTAGATATTTTATTTTTATTTAATTCTATAAGTGAGCTTCAGATCCTTTATTCTCCCCAAATAACTGCATCGAATGTCTTGCCTCCTGTGGGTGCTCATGTTTTTCCTCTGACTGGCATCCCATTTCCTTTTTGACCAACTTGTGAGGTCAAGCTCAGATGACATTAGTGTCCATAAGAATGCCTCACGAGCCCTGGCTGGTGTAGCTCAGTGGATTGAGCGCGGGCTGCGAACCAGGCATCGCAGGTTCGATTCCTAGTCAGGGCACATGCCTAGGTTGCAGGCCACAACCCCCAGCAACCACACATTGATGTTTCTCTCTCTCTCTCTCTCTCCCTCACTTCCCTCTCTAAAAATAAATAAATAAAATCTTAAAAAATATATATAAAAAAAAGAATGCCTCACGAGTCATTTACTGTTCTCTGTGCTCCTGCCACGGACCCAGTCCCATGATGGGATCATCTCATTGTGTTATCACTGGAGGTCGTGTATCTGTTTTCCCCAATGCATTGTGAGCTTCTCTAGGGCAGAAGCCATCTCTCCTCCATCTGTGAGTCTCCTGAGCCCACCCGGGGCCAAAGGTGTAGGGGGTGCCCACGTGCCTGTTTACTCAGCCTATTGTTGATTCATTGTGGTTGCTGCTAGTGTCTTACTCAGATTTCTTGCCTTCCCTGTGAGGAGCGGACTCTGCAGAAATTCTGGCCAGAACGCAATCTGATGTGCTAGTCAGAGCAGCTCACCTGTGGGCTCATGGGTATGAGTGTGACGTGACAATCAGGTAGTCCAGAGGCCCCGACTGTTCACAGGCACAGCTATGCCTTCTGAGTCATGCTTGGCTTGAGTTAGTTCAGGGATAGTTAGACTCCTGCCTGCAATCTCTTCTGGAGATTTCAGCTCCTGTTTCTTAACTCCTGACCTTAGCCTTCTCCGGAGATTCAGTTTGGCATGGTCTTACTCTCCATGTGAGATGGGATTGCTGAGGCAGATACATGTGAGAGAGCAGTTTGTCCTTTCTGAGTCTATTTAATCCAAGGTGAGACGACGCATTCTCAGCTGTGGCTTGGGCCTACCAGGCAAGCCTCAGATCTTTTCTCAGGCCAGAGGTCTAGTGGACTGTGGAAAATGAAACTGTCACTATGGAGGACACAAACTCTGTCTGGGTCAAAGTCCTAAGTCACAGGGATTGACAAGACAAGCCAGGGGATAGTGGCTATTTGCTTATTTTTCATTTGAGAGAACAGAGAGGAGATCTTTGATTTAACCAAAGAGGACATCAGAGAAGGTGAAGGTAGGGGTTGAGGATTCTGTTCGGAAAAATGTCCTTGGTGTTGAAGGTTGGTGTTGGGTGTCTATTGGCCTTAAAACTTTGGGTTCTCCCCACCCTTTATTCTAATTTTTTATTTGTTAGGAATGTCATTACGTCAAGATCTACCCCCCTGGCTCCCTCTTGCTTGAATTGTCCCAGTGAAGTGGTTCTCCAAACTGAGTTTGGACACTTTCTTTGGCGGAGCCACCCCCAACCCCTCTCTCCTCCTCTTTCAAGTCTATAAAGCCCCTTCTTTACACAACACTATTAGTTAAAAAAGAGATTTCTCCTAATATTGAGCAGATTTTTGTCTCGGCTGTAGTTCCTACAGATTGTTTCAATTCCACCTTTCAGGGCCTTGTATATATATAACAAATAAGTCCCTCCAGCTCCTACCCCTAAGGCTGTGCTCGTTCAGCTGAAGAGCCATTCCTGTAACTCCCCTTCCCGCAACACCACTGCAGGACTTTCGTCAGTTGAGCCATTTTTTTTGAACACCCTTCAGTTTGCCCCTTTGAAGTGTATGTTACCCAGATAAAGCAGGAGGGCTCATGTCACACTCAAGGAAGCCCTTGTCAACGACCAAAAGTGACTGAGAGGAAACTGAGATCTTTAATGAAGTTATTTGAAAACCGCAAAGGGTTCATTTCTTGACTCACATCAAAACATGAAATTCACATTTTCCCTTTTTTTCTATTTCTCTCTGCTTCTTCTTTTGTCTTTCATCTTCCTCTATCGAAATTCCAATGCAGTTCCCCAGGTCAGCCCAGTCAAGGACTCTTAGTTTTTCCTCTTCTCTTCCATCTTAGGCTCAGTTCTGTTATTGGCAGTGGGGGAAGGGTGAGGTGGATGAAAGGGATTTCAGACACATAGTTAAAATAAACTTTTTTTTTGTATGCATGGCTTTAGAATTTGGTAGAGTAAATGACCTGTAGTGAAGTTTGATGTAGGCAAAGCTGAGCAAACCCATGTTCCTCCCACCTTCTTAACACTCTGCTTCTAGTATCAGTGCTTCAGATGTCATTGGCTTTTTGGGCACACCAATTCTACTGGTGTCTCCTATTAAACTTGCCATGAACTCAAAAGTCTTACTGAGCTTCTGTAGGACATGGGGTTGAGGTGGGTATAGATCCTAAAGGTTCTATGGATTCCTTGTTAAAGTTTTTAGGAAAAGGTGTAAGGAAGAAAGGTTAGATTCATATAGTTTTATTTTGTTAAATTTAAGGTTCAGTTACTTAGAAAAGACAAAACACTAAGCAATGAATTCTTTGTGTGTGGCCAGAGAGCAGAAGTAACTCTGGTAACTCCCAACGGACCCCTGACTCCCCCAGCCTCCGAACCTCAGTCCAGTCTCGATTGCCTGGACTATTGTATTTCCCAGAAGTCATTTGTGGGTTCAAGATTGGCACTCCCCTCTATTCCACATCATCAACCTAATGGGGGACCCCTGCCCATGCTGTCGAGACTGTGGGGGCTGACTTGGGTGGGGGGCTGTTACAGGCCTCACGTTCTTCCCTTTAACTTGTCTTGGGTGGTGAGCTGGTCAGCAATTTCCTCAAATGACCATATGTGCCCTACATCTGGCAGGAATTCTTCATATATTTTGATCAATTAATGACACAATTCCTGACATATTTGCTTATTTTTAAAATATCCTCAGTCATTTTAACAGGAATTTGGAAATGAGGAGGATTAGATCCATGTACACAAATGGCTGTCTGGGACTAGAATTCAATAAAGTTTCATTTTAACCACACTGGGTGAAGCAGGGTGGGAAGGAATGGTGTACTGTGCTGAGGCTGGTGGTTTAAAAACATTTTTAAAAAACATCCTAACTTGAGGATATGTTTATTGATTTTAGAGAGAGAGGAAGGGAGAGAAAGAGACAGACAGACATCAGTATGAGAGAGAAGCATTAATGGGTTGCCTCTGGTATACCACCTGACTGGGATTCAATCAGCAACCTAGGTATGTGCCGTGACTAGGCATTGAACCTACAACATTTTGGTGTATAGATTATGCTTCAACCCACTGAGCCACCTGGCCAGGGATGAGGGCTGAGGCTGGTTGTTTTAATGATCATAATGTTTCTCTCTACACATGTCCAAAGCATTTCCACATACATTATTTCATTTGATTTTTTTCAGACAGAATTGAATAGAAAAAGTTGCAGTTATTACCTATACTTTGTTAATTCATAGAAAAATTTTCAAGAGTCAGTAACTTACCCAAAAATAGAAGACGTGTGAGCCCCTCAGATGTTTTACCTTCTAAGTCTTAATCCACTCTAGCTAGATAGTTGGATGCCACCCTCTATTTCTACAATACTCACACATACCTATAATAACATGTCCTGCTTGTTTTTCTTTAAACTGACTCACTTTTAAACTTAAATAAAATCATTTTTTTAAAAGAAAACTTCATATTGTCACAGTAAGTAAAAACTAATATCACTTTCTGTAACTGGAAAGTAACCATGAAAATAAAAACAATGAGAATCAAACAGTGTCTTTATAGTTTAGATAAGCTAAGTATTGATTCCCATTGAAATCTTTGTTGCCTAAGACCTATTCTCTCTCTGTTAAAAAAAGGAAATTTTAGCATGTTTTGAGAGAGGTGTTGAAGTTATACAGCATCAAACTGAGGCTTTCTCTTTTATAACATTAGAAGGCCTGAAACAGAATCAGAAAAGGAGTAACTTTTCCAACATGCATATCTGTGTTATTTAATATTGAATCCATGTAAAATTCTCTCACACATAATTTAAAAATTCTCAAGTTGTTTCCCACCCTGTGTGAAATCCTGCAGAATACCATGGTTACATAATTAAGGAGTAAATATTGACTGACAGTTGAATAGTTCTGGTAGACTACATGGATATCAGAAGTTCTGCTAGATCAGTTGCATAACTCAATATTTATCTCTTCATTTGTTCAGTAACAGCTAATGAATGCCTGCTCTGTGAAGACCATGCAAAGATAAGACAGTCTCATCCCTGAAGGAAGTCTGTGATCTTATTAGCATTAGCAATGATATGAATTTCTGAGTTCTCCAATATGAGGTAGATATCATCAACCTTGCCTCAGGCTGGAGGGGTCCAGCTATGTAGTGATATCTGAGCTGGGTATTGAAGGATAAGGGTTTATCAGCTGTAGATCTCCCGAAGGAATACTTCTACAAAGAAACAATGGTAAGAAAAGACATAGTTATCTTGAGGAGTAAACAGTGTTTTGGTTTGGCTAAAATATAGAGCCAAAAGGGAGAGAGGTAGGTGGAGTAGAGAGGTGTCAGAAAAGGAGGCTGGAGTGGTAGACCCAAGACAGTCTGAGAACAGCTCTGTGTGCCTTGGCCAAGAGTTTGGACTGGTCCTTCAGACAGTAGGGAGCCATACGGAATATGTAAGCAGGGGAATGACATGCTCAGACATGCATTTTAAAGAGGACGCTCTGGTAACAGTGAAGAGAGATGAGAAAGGAGAGAGTGAGATATCAATATAGATATCTCCTTGGGGTGCCAATATTGGCTTCAGTTATTCAATGCAAATTCTATTCAGTAGCTCTCTTTGTCAATGCAAAGAGTTTTCGCAGCCACTTACCAGGTCAAAATGGATGATGCTCTGAATGGAGAGTCTATGGCTTTGGCCTTGGCAGAATTGTCCTGAGTTTTACTATCATAGGACTGCTTTGTAAGAGTGGTCTAGTTCATGTGGGCTGTTGCAAGTGTGACTTAGAAAAAGACCAACGGCATTCATTCCACCACCAAGCAATCAATGAGTTTATCATACTTTTGATTTTGGATAACCTGAGTGATTAGGGACTGATTGTGTGTGTGTGTGTGTGTGTGTGTGTGTGTGTTTCTTTGCAATTCCCTCAACTCACTGATGTACACATAAGGTGGGGATCCACACAGCATGACCGAACAAGGACATCTTTAAAATGATCTGGCCTGCTTTCACGGGGCACCTGAGACATGTGAGGTCTGTGACCACAGTAGGTGCTCAATGAAGGGTCACAGGTATTCTGCATTAGTGCTGCTGTTTCCCTACACGGTTTATTTTGTGAATGAATGTAGTTTCCCTTTAATATTTTGTATTAGTCCTTTCTGTCTACTTTATAAATAAATGTAATTTTAACTGAATAAATTGGAAAGTAAGCTCTCTTTTGGTAATGATAACATGATACATTATAAAGTGAACTGGGCACTTAATTGAAAGTCAGAATTTAAGACTTGGCTTGGCCAATTCCTGTGTATGTCATCTGGGATAATTCACTTTGCCTGTCTGGGATTCACTTTCCTCATCAGTAAGATGGATGCTTGGGCTATCCAGGATGACAGGTAGCTTTCCTGTTGTGTGCCAGCTTTAGGGGGTTGATGGTGATTGTCCAAAGTGGGGGTTTTTAACCTCATAAGGAGTCTTTTGAGACCTTTTTCCCTGGTCACTCTGCTGCCCGTGTAATTTTAATGCCACAGATGAATTGTATATCTGTTTATGTACTGTGACCTTTTGGAAGGCCACAAACAATTTTAATTTCTTAATTTTTTAAATCTTCCCAGAACCAGGTTTTGGCCCCGTTGGGTGCTATACTGCCTGAACTGTATGACTCAGAGGTTCTGCTGATAAGGATTGTGAAGTCATGG
>PVIA01017136.1:0-16612 GCA_004024845.1 Tonatia bakeri
CTCATAGACAGTATATTTTATTTTGATTATGTTGGTTTGACCTGTAGCACCAAATGGTCCAAATGCCTTAAAATATAGCAATGAAAGAGTGGAAAATGAACAGTACACACTTTAGGGACTTGCATCTTCTGTGAAGTTTATGGATCCAAATGCCTGAATATATCAAGATATCCCATTGATGATAAAAAAAATTATGGGTGAAAATGTTACCACCTACCACTCAAAAAGAGGTGGATCTTTTTGGTTTGGGATGGGGTAAGATATACATTTGAGTGTGCTACTTCAGACAACTTGCCTAATCAATCCCCAATTCCATTTTTTGATCTGTTTCCTAGGATCACTTCTTATATCAATTTCTGTATCAATCAGCACCCAGACTAGACAGGAGACAGAAATCACATGAGTGATTTAAACAGAGAAAATAAGGAATTAAAAATGAGACATAGAAGAACAGAACACTGAGAGAACACTAAGGCATCATGGATTCATTAACATTAGTTAAAAGGTGCCACCCTCATGACTGGGGAAACATTGGAAATATTGACACTGAACAGCTTGGAGAATGACCGTGCAGACATCCAAGGAGGGGGTGCTGCTGCTACTCACATCTCAGAGCTCAGATCAGGGCCCTCATGGGACTGGGACCTAGACCTTGGAAGAGAAGGAGTCTATAAGGGCTGAAAAACTAAAAACTGGATTCAACAGCCACTCCTGGAGGGAGGGGCGCCCGCCAGGGCGAAGAGGTAAAGCTAGAAGGAAGCTGTCGGTTAGGAAAACAAAGAAACAGCTTAACAGAGCCGTCACAGGAAAAAGCAAGTCTCTTCTTCGTGTTCCGTTATTCCAGTTTACCTTCATTATTACCACCTCGTAGGGCTCTGGCAAACTAGGAACATGGACAGTAGAGCCCTGAGCCCACATCACAAAGTAAATCAGAGAAGAGTAGATTTCACCCGGAAAGACAATAACTTAGCAAATGGCACACTGTGCAATGACTGTTCGGTAGTTTCTAGCCTATGTGTGAACATATAGCACTGCTTAATAATATTTTGTATGCACAGCTAAAGCTATAACTTTAAAATTAATATATTTTAATAAGATAAATACAAGCGATAAATAAAAACAGCTCATTTGGGCTGTTTTTAATGTTACTTGTGTCTCACCGTCTCAGGCTGCTGAATTCAGTGTAACTGCACTGAATAGTCCTGTGGCATTGTGCATTCCCTGGCGTGGTGCTACCTGCCACAAGGATATACATACACACAGGATTCAATGTGCTGAATGGGAACTTTAAAGGGAGGACGCCGCAATCTGAGTGTTTATGTCCTCCCCAGACTCATGTGTTGAATAGCAATCCTCAGTGTGATGGATTTTGTAGGTGGGGCCCTTGGGAGATGATTAGGTCATGCATCACATGGATAGGATCAGCATCCTTGTAACAGAGATTCCAGAGAAATCTCCTGCCCTTTCTGCCGTAGGGGGACACAGCGGAAAGGCTCTGTCTGTGAGCAAGGAAGTGGGATCTCATCAGACACAAAATCTGCCAGCATCTTGATCTTCACCTCCCAGCATCCAGCACTGTGAGAAATAACTTTCTGTTGTTTGTAAGCCACTCAGTTTATCGTAGCTTGTTAGAAGATCACAGAGAGACTAAGATAGAAGACTTACCTACTCATGAGATCAAGGATGTTTTGCTTTACTCCAGTATCAACAAATAAACATTAGGAGAGGAAGGAGGGACAAGGGCCTAGGTTTTGGACCTTACTTAAAGAGCACCTGCTAGTACGAGTTTTTATCTCATTGTTAACACAAGTAAGAAAAGGAAGGCTGTGAACTGAATACTTTTATTATATTCATTCATTTTTATTATCGTCAGTTTGTTCGATTATGATCCATGTGTCTTTAAACTCAATAACTGCAACGCACTGGGCTTTACCATACAATGATAGCACTTGTATACAATTTATAAGCCATGTTTTTTTTTCCTCCATGCGGTATTCCTGTTTAGGTATAACACATCGTGTTTTCTAGAGCCCCAAATCCCATGCATGTCTTTAAAACTCTGGAGGTGGTGGCACACACACCTGCATTAGTCACGATCGCTGCTCCCTGAGAGTGTAATTGGTGCAGTTGGAATGGGGGCACCGTGCCTGCAGGTCAGCCCTTGTGCCGTGTGTCCTTCCTCACGTGAGGAGCGCCCACCTGTGAGAGCGGTTCCACTCCTGCCGGCTTCCTCTCACCCTCAGGCCTCAGTAGTCACTGTCCCTGAAGGATCTTTACGAGCCTCTTAAGTGGGCCACCTTCAGTTAGTCTGAATTTTAGTATCATCTTATGTTCTTCATTTAATTTATGACATTGAAGAACAACCCTGATCGTGCCTCGTGTGTTTACCTCTGGTCTTCTCTAGCGAGAATACAAACGCTAGGCATGCAATAAGCTTGCTTATGTCGTTCATCGAGGTGGCCTCACAACATACAGTTGGACTCATGGGAGGCACTCAATACTTATTTTCTGAGTGGGATGTAATATAACACACTCTCCAATGAAAGGCGTACCACTGCTCAGCAAAGGAGTTTTCTAGGCAGAAATCCTCGCTGATTCCCATTCTACCTGGCCTTTTCTATAGCTACATTTTTCTCAAAGGTCTGTTACTGACGGCAGTGCTCTCTGTTCCTGCTTCCATGTCTTCCTGTTCTGTCCTGCGGGTGGAGATGAGAAGTGGGCCCATAGAGAGGATAATGGAGTTCTGCTGGTATCCTTTGCAGGTTGTTTCTTTGCAAGTGGAGAGTTACACATTGCAGAAATCCTGGGAAGTATCCAGTTGGTAATGGAAAAAATACAAGGGAACCAGCATAAAATAGAGTCAGGAGGCCATTAGAAAGCAGGGCCAGTGCACATTTTGTGCCTCGGTTCTCAGAGCTGCTATTAAGTTGCTAAGCTCTTGCTCAGCTTTGCTCCTGGCTGAGTCAGAAACAGCCTGCAACAACCACCGTTCCAGGGACGTATGGCCTTGACCTCCTTCTTGTAGTGCTGCCTGTGCTTGCATATCACAATTAACCAATCCCTGTCAACCTAGCCAGCAACCTTCATTTGCATGAAGGAATTATTTCTCTTCGTGGTTTTTGCCTTTATAAACCCAGCCTTTCTTTGTATTCTCAAGAGTGCAGTTTGGGTTGCTACCTGTATCTGTGTCTCCCAGCTTGTGACCCTTTTTGCTCAAATAAATGCTTTTTGTGCTTTATTACAGCCTGAAACTCTTTGGTTAACACAGTATGAATGTTGTCCTCTCTCCTAACCCTGAAAGATATCTTTACATTTCTATTCTTTTGGGTCCATTTATGGGTATTTTAGGCCTCTCTATTGAAGCTATTACCCTATACCTCATCTAGAAGATGAACACGGGGTGCTTGCAAAACAAGTGGGCAGAAATCCAAGATTCTGACTTAAAACTTGTCCCAGACCCAACAAGTGGCACATACTTGTTGAAAGGGGTTTTTGTTTGTTTGTTTGTTTGGAGGTGTGGGAGTGGAGTTTTTCATTATTTTCTATATCACTATGAATACATACAAGTAATCCTTAGGTCTAAATTTTTATCTCTGAGTTCTTTTTGGATTAAGCATCAGAAAGAATCAGGATGGAGATTAAATCTCTAATTCTACTTTTAAAAAATCTGTAGATTAAACAAAAAGCTTTGGTGTTTGGTCAGATTTGAGAGGTTAATGATGGTGTGGGGGTACATTTTTGGGAGGGGAGCAGTGTGGGGGTGAGCTCTGACACCTACTAACCAATCAGAGCTTACTCCTCAAGGCTGTTGGTTTCTTTTTCTTTTTCTTCTGCTGCTGCTCTAAGATATGAAACAAATCAGTATTGGCACTGCTGAAAAAGGATTTATTTGTCAGTATTTTGTTTACATGCAATAATATATGTAGTCATGAAATGGTATGTATTATACTTATTCATGAGATACCTGTAGATACATTAACATTGTAATACTTCTCTATGAAAATGAAGGCATAACTACACACACACACGTATTATTACTAAGATCCAGTTAGTTCTTACATAAATTTACATTTAACTTTTCCAGCAGACCTCTAGTATAATAAAATTGTCAAGCCATTTTTCCTTAATAATTACTGACTCCAGCTATAAATCCCTAAACTGGTCAATAACCTATAACCCAGCACCTCTCCAAATGGAATGTGGGATATTTATGTCCCCCCTGAGAACCGCTTGTATATAAAGTCCCAAACAGCATGCACGCTGACCAGGACCCCCTCGCTTCAGCAGCAAACAAGCACAATGGTGTGGGCTTCTTCCCTTCTGTCCTCCCCTCCCCCCTCAGTGATGTCGAATGGAGACCGCTTTTCTTGGAAGGCTTGAATCACGCCCAACTTAACGTATTAGGTGCTAGCTTAGCACACACGGCACTAAACCACAGCACAGCTCATTAACCTTTAGACTATAAAAAAGAAAAAAAAACTTGCAAAAATGTCAGCTTAACTTTCCATTTCAATAACAGGGTCCAGGGTTAACAAAGAAGAAAAATATAGAACCTCAGATTGTGTGGCCATTATTAAGCATCGTTCATTTCATAATTATTTGTTTAAAGTCAGAAAGTGAAGCATACTGAGAAAACAAGCTTCTCATTGTATATTTTATTTGGAATTCATTGTTGTGTTTTCCATACGTACACTAGATCGACCTGTACAGTGTGTGAAACTCAGTGATTTTTTACAATATACTGAAACATCTTCCCAATGACCTTTCTCCTCCAGACTCTCATAGAATTCAGCAAATGTTTATTACGCACTTACTATGTCGAGGCACAGCTTGAGGTCACTGGAGACTCGGCTGAGGATAAACAGGTCCCAGTTGCTGCCACACGGAGCTCACATGCCTTCGGTATTGGGCACCATCCTCTGTCCTTCATGTTTCTGTGCATGTGTCTTCTCTCTGCAGAACGGTGTGTCGGACCAGCAGCTCTCTCCCGAAGGCCTTAACCTCCAGGACAGAAGGTCCCCTGGTTGTTCCAATTTGCCACACATTTTGAGATATCGAAATAAAAAGAAACTGTCCAACTATGGCTTATCGTACCAACTTGGGCTATGCATATGTGTGTGTATAAAATATATATGTGTAATATATGTAACATATAACATTATTACATGTGTTATACTATATAGTGTGACTATATATGTATATATATGTAGAGAGAAAGAGCATTTACTTTTATCAGGCACTTTGTTAGTTGTTAGGCTCACAAAAAATATCTGGTAATGCTCAGTCTAGTTGGAAAGTGGTAGTTAGAGGGATAGGGTTCTGCAGATATTGTTCTGATGGCCTTAGACATGTCATTTGGTAAGGGAAGACTTTCAGGAAAATATGGCACTTGGTTTGAACCTTTCCAAAAGAATCAATTGATCATTTTTTCCACCTGAGCACCTACCATGTGTCAGAGTCCAGGTGAAATGTTGAGGATTCAATGACGAACAAGATAGACAAGGTCCCTGCTCAAAGGGGCCTAAACCCTAGTGAGGAAGTGAGATGCTATCAGTTACCGGAGATTACTTAGTGCCTAGTTCTACTTCAACTGTCCTGAGGGCAGGGCTTCTTCAAGTTAAGTGTGTCGTAGGGGACATCCTGGCAGAGGGGCAACTGGAGAAAGCAGAGGGATAGACATGGCAAGGTAGTTTAATTAAGTATAGGTAGTTTGGCCTGATCTGTAAAAGCAAAAGGCATGTGATGGAGAGAGGGCTTGTATTCATGAGACTTACTCTATTACACGGGTGTGACTTTTATTGAAAAGTGATGATAGAAATTATATAGCAAAGGATAAAAATTTCTGGGGAGAAATTGAAATCTATGGAGAAAGACAAAAGCAATACTAATATATTTTAAAACACAAATATACAAAAAATAGTACTCAACCTCTTGATATCTATTAACATAAAGTGGTACTAGAGTTTTCTTCTAAGTAGAGAGAAGAAAATACTATGTCCTCCAGAAAATTTATTGTTCTTTTGGAACATATATATATTTTTGGAAATTGAGAGACCAAAAATTAAGACTTGTGTAGATAAAATATCTTTGGAAGACAGGATGAAATAATCATCCTCCACATAATAAGTTGCATATTAGATTCAATCTTACTTGAAACTCGATGACATTTTTCTTATAAATTCACACACTTTTAACTAACTTGCATGTGGACAAATAAGTAATTTAAAATACCAATACTTATTCTAAAAGGATAGGTGATAAGTGTGTGTACGTATGCACAAGAAATTTAAAAAAAGAAAAGTGGCCAACTGCCAAATATTTATCAGTAGCTTGCTAAGCTTTCAGATTATCTTTAAAAATATATGCAAAAGATATGACAAAAAGGGAACTGTGTTAGTTTTCAAAGTAACTTAAAACTTTGGTAAGAAAAATGTTAAAATCCTGGGGGAAAAAAATAAGCAAAAGACTGAGGGAAAAATTATATGCATAGCAAATTCTGTCCCATTATTTTAAATAAAGGTAAATGGCACTAATAATGATGTGACATTTTACACTTACTAACGTGGCAAATGAAAAAGTAAATTGCAACTAAGCAAGGTTACACTTCCACGGTCTGTTCTGGCATGACCCGAAGAGTGTCGATTGGCACAGCCTTCGGAAAGTCATTTGGCGGATGCAGTGAGGACAGGAACAACGACCACTGTGATTCAGTGAATGTTCCAAGGCTGTATCCTGATGAAGCCATCTCAAAGAAAAAAAGCTACATGCATGAGGGCATTAATTAAAACATTGCTTGGAAGTACGTGAGAATTAAGCTAAGGGATGGAAAGATAAGGGGATATAATTAAATTAGAGTATGGTGCTTTTATTCAAAGAAATTTTATGCAAGCACTAACAGAATAATAATTAAAGGCTGCAGTAACATGGAAATGCATCCACAATGTAAGCAAAAGAGCAGAATAAAGACTACACACACACTCCTCAGGAGGCACTGTTATACACGGGCATATGGGTTTGGGCGTGTATCCGTCTGGTGTCCTCTCTCACACACTCACACAAACACAGAGCTATGTACAAACCGTGATCGGAGCAGCACCGTGTGCGGTGGTGTGTGCATGTGTTCTCACATTTGCAGGAACACAAGACGAGGAATTTTAAAATATAGCAATTACATTAGGGTTGCTCATTCAATGTCTACTTTATCCCTTCAAAGAGTTAATTTGTTTAGTATTCCACATACACGCTGCTTGCAAAGACTTTCCCATCTGAAACCTATTGAATGCTATAAACCAATGTTACCTCGATGAGAATAAATTAAAAAAAAAAAGATGTTCCCAGTTTCTGGTAACTAAGAAGTGATAATAATTGTCACGACACTCTCATTCTTGTTGCATTTCGCTGGTATAGGAGTAAGCATGTGACCCAGTCCTAGGCGAAGAGATTTCAGGTTTTAGGGTTTGTTTTTTTTTTAAAGAGGATTCCTGAGATAAGATGTCTTCATTTAAAGGTGACATCTATAGAGAGAGTCCCTGCATTAGTGAAGGTACCCAGCCAGGCTGAGGGGCTGCAAACGAACTCTGTAAGGATTGTGATTTTAGAAACACAAGAAGCCATGTATTTCTTTCCCCCAGCCTGACTTATGCTCACATCTCAATGGACAGAACCTGGCCACTTAGTCACCCTCAGTTGCAGAGGAAGCTCAGAAGTTGTTAGGTGGGAGTCTACCACCTCCTGTTACAATGGAAAAAGAGGAAATGGATTTTAGGGGTAAACCCAGCTAGCTCCTCCACCATCTCCATTAACCCCTGGAGGCTGTCCCATCTGATCGTGATGCTTAGAGACGTTGGGATTACCTAGCAACTCTTCCAAGGCTAAAGGAATAGTTTTATGATGAAGCTAGAAACCAGAGCACTGAGAAGTTAAAGAACATGGGTCCTTGGTGACTCCATTGGGCTTCCGATGTCTGGCATAGCTGCGGGCTGACTTCTCAGTTACATTTTAGTTATAGAAAACGTTTCCTGTTCTTTAAAAAACAGGTTGAGTTGGGGTATTTTAACTGATTCAAACATAGATTTTTTTTTTTACAATAAATTATATAACTTTACCAAAAATCATTTTCAATCTCATGTAAAATTTTTGTTCCACATTATAGATCATTTGGCTAAGTATGAATTTTTTTTTCTGAATTCACTCCAGTATACTTTCATAGCTCCCTTACTTGAATTAATTGATTTCCTCTTTTGCCTTTTTCTTTTCTCTTGAACTCTCCCCAAACTGGTCATCTAATCTACTAACTCTCACCACAAAGCTAGTAGCTGGTGGGAGAACATTTACCTTCATGTTGCTTTTAATGTTTAGAATTAAATACGAAGATTTTCATTTTTAGGGGAAGATTAAGGACAGAAAATGTAATATATTCATATAGAATACCACAAAAAGGTTTCCCCTTTGTCCCAAGCTAAACCTGTCTCCTGGAGAAATTTATGATTTGAGGTCTGAGCAAGAAACGTGTGAGATAAGTGTAATAAACACTCTTGTCATAGCAGAAATCCAGGAAGCTATTCAAAACTACTGGGTTTTTGTAAAAAGAACTCAGAAGCCAAATGGAAGAGGCCCCACAAACATAGGTGGGACACTCTGAACTTTAATAGTGTGCCCTCACTGCAATTTAATAGAGACATTCAGATACATTTATATTCATGAGTTCAGTGATACCTTAAAAATCACATAAATCATTTTGAAGAAAGCGAGATAAATAGTGCATTACTTCAAAAACTGGTAAATAAGGAAAAAGTCTCAGCATTTATCCTGACACTTCTATATGCACAGGACTTGAGGGAACTGGATAGTTGACAGATTTTTATTCGGAAGTGATCCAGCTAATTAAAAAGTGAAACCAGGAAATCAAATCAGTCACTCCTACTACCTTCAACATCTTTGAGATCTATATTAGTTTAAGTGCTTTTGATTTCAAGAAACAAAACCAACGATGGTTTTCTTAAGTAAAGAGGAATCAAGTTGCAGGTTAGGGGTCGAAACAATTAATAGAATGGTAGGGAACATGCCTGAAAAATAGACCAGGGAAAGGCTCCTTCGGGCAGCCAGGAAGCAGGAAGCCATCCAATCATCTGTTAGGAGAACCATTTGGGCCAGGATGCTGTGGCTACAGAACATGCTGCTGTTGCATCCCCATGTGAATTTTAACCTTTTCTGCATCTTTGTTTCACCTGCCCAAGATGCAAATTCTGGAGATCATCTGATGGCTTCAGTTCTGAGGCCATGTGCCTGTGTGTTGAAGCAGAGGATGGCTCTGGTCACCCTGATTACAGAAGGCAGTGCCTTATGCCAGTGCCAAAAAGTTAATACGTGTTTACTGTGCAGTTCAGTAATAAAATATCCTTATATGTTTATTTGATAATATATAACAATGTTATATGTTCATAAATCAAACAAAGCAATAAACAATATAATGAAAGACAACCAAAGAAATAGAAGGAATCATACACATACTACGTGCAAGGCCTATCTTGTGCCTGATCATGTAATCCTTACACTTCTAAACTCTCCATGGAAGGCACTCCTTACCTTTCCAATAGCCTCTTAATTCTGGGGAATAAGTGAGGTCACTAACCTGAAATTCATAGGGCCAGCATTCAAGTCTAACTCTTTATGATCACTAAATTCAGCTGTCGACTAGAGCCAGGAAGAAGAAATTGTGTGCCAGCAATAGATCGACTCAACAGATGGCATTGGCTTGTAGACCCGGAGAGCTGGGTACATTTTGATGCCTATTAAGGAAAGAGAACCCCAGAGAGATGGAACAGAAGAGGAAGGGGGAGCAGTTTGGCAATAATGAGAAGAGATATTGGGAGAGCTAGTTAAGGTTAAGAGGAAATCTTGGAATGCTTTGGAGGCCAGGCTAGGAAAGGAATTCAGTCTTGAATCTGTGTGTACTTGATAGCCATTGGAAGTTTTCGAACATGGTGAATAATATTGTCTGAACTGTGCCTCAGAAACATTAGTTTAACAAATTGTATTAAATTATGGGTTGATATATGCTGTTTTTATTAAAAGAATATGATCATGCTTTCATTCTTTCTACCAGGACGCACGTGCACAAAACCAGTGGTCTTCATTAGTTTTTGTATTAAAATACCCCTTGGGTAAAACCATGCCTGCGGATAATTTTAATGCAGATAGCCACTTTCAAACTTGCTGTAAGGTAAAATACCACACATAAAGAAACGTTTGCTTTTTTCAGCAGCAATATTTTATTTAAATTAAAATTTGTACTTGAACACATAAAACTCTCAAAAGGCACTTTGCATGTAATATGCATCCCAGTATTCCACTTAGAGAATACGAAATGAAACCAAGGCAGAGCGAGTGACTTTAAGAATATCAAATTATGAATTTGTGTCAAAGCTAATAGAAGTCAAATTTCGCTGCCGTGACTCCGAACCCGGTGCTGCCTTCCGTGCTCCACCACACAGTTGCTGTCTTCTGTCCTGGTTGCTCTGGAGCAAAAACAGTCTCACAGACACTCCTGCAGGTAGCCGAGCATCCTGTGTGTAGGCAATGTTTATAAGTTAGGAAAAGTCCTTCATATTGATTCGACAGTCTTTTTATCTAACTGCTGTAAGAGTTGACAAGGCCACCATCTCAAAAACATCCAAGTTGATGTGTCTCCCAAAGCCCCATCTGGAAAGCTGACTTGCAGGATGTAAAACTATCAGCAGATCATCAGCTTATCACTTCGATATCTAATTCCAATGAGAGATGAAAAATTGTAGACCAACTATATGATTGTGTCTCCCTGTATAGAAAGAGTAAAGGAAGATTTATTTTTGAACCATTTAATTTCTTTAAAAAAATAAACCTCAAAAAAAGTGTCAACAGACTATTTGGGATCTCTACTATAAATTATCAGTAAGATCAGTCATCATTTACTACAAGCAAGCCACTTTTATTTTCCTTTGAAAACAAAAAGAGAAATCTAATCTTGCTTGTTTTTCTTTACTTTGCTAAATGCATTGCATAGCTTTTGGAAAGGGTTAAATAATTTCCTCCTCTTCTGCACATTTTTTTTTCCTTTTTGTGTTTGAGGTTCCCCACTAACTATAGCTCTGTCCAAAAGGAAATTAAAATGAAATACATCAGGCATGCTGGGACTTCACACTTCAGAGACTTACACAGCAATATGGCCTGGTTAAATTGATTGTCATTTTAACTGCCCACAGCTACTCTTCAGGAAGGGGGCTTACGGTTTTACTGTTCTTAACGGGACCATATCCCTTTTCCAATGGCTTAATTTAGGTTGTGCTGAAATTCCTATTAAAATCAGAGTCATTAATATTTCATTAAAAATACCCATGATGTCAGAAGCAGCCATTTCAGGCCTGCCAAGTTACAAAGAAAACTACCCTTTCCTCCTAGGGTTGTGCTAACATCCTGATATCCAAACCCACATTTACATTTTTCCATCAACCTGAACAAAAAGCAAAAATGAGAGAAGTGTATCAAGTGACTGCCGTCGTCTGGTGCCTCTGTGTTTTGATGTCTTCAGGTTGTGCGGTTAACCCTTGCGTGAGGTCATAAAATCTGACTTCAAGGATGTAAAATTATCAACAGATCAGCAGGCTGACCATTCTGATGTCTCAGTTTTGCACCAAAAATTAGAGCTTTTGACAAATGGCTCTGAGGACTCCCTGTGTCACATGTACTGAAAAGATTTTCTTTTAACAGAAGTCCAAACACAGAGCTGCCCAATGCATGCACAAATAAAATTGCAATCATAACGAAAACTCATGGTCACGCACTCAGCCAATTACTCGCAGATATTTATTATTCTTCACTGTCTGACTTAGAGAACACTTCCTGTCACAAAGGCTGGTTTGGAGCGTTGAGTTTTAGTATCTGTAGAGAGAAAGAGCCACCCAAAGCAGTCAGGTGGAATGAGAGGGAGCTCTCACTCAACAGCCTTAACGTTCTTACGAGCATATGACACCTTATTCTAGCCTTCCTGTTTAGCTTCTGCCCACCTTTTTGCTCTAGGGTGCGGTGCATGTATCCTTAAAGGGTTCGCGCGTGCTTTCCCCCTCGTTTTTCAGCTTCACGTAACTCCCAGGAATTGGAGAGCAAAAAATTACCTGTCACTGCTCTTCAGTATTTTTTTAAAAAGCTTATTTAACTTATCAAAATATTTGTTGCCTACTCTGTTTTTCTTGCTAATTTTGTTCATATTTATCAGGAAGGCAAATCCATAGAATATGTTACTTTATGTTAAACTACGATCTTCATATTGGTTTTAAAATTTTGTGATATTTCCCATCTTCCCCCACTGTTTTACTATATTATTCTTCAACAACATTTTTTGTTATTTTACACTGTTTCGGGTTATTTTACTTTTAAGTTTTAAAACTTGCAAAAACCCATTGATTATTTACTGTAACAATTTCCCCCCTTTGTGCTGGACACAAATGGAGATTCTTTCTCTCCAGACCTTTGACCACTAGGATCGAGAATGTATGTTGAGTTCTGTGATAGTACAGAAGGAAAATGACTTTTTATGTATAGCATCTAAAAGGGGGAAAAATCCTTTGACTTCCATGTGCCCATCTTAAGACATCCCATGCATATTTGGGGTTCCAGATTCCAGATTTGGAGTTTTCCAATATTGTGTAAACAGAACTGGCACGCGGGCGTGCACACACACACACACACACACACTAAGATGGATTAATTATTGTGTCTGTTGCTGATCAATACCATCACTTTCTGTTTCTCCTTCATTATGTGTGTGAATGTGTTTAAAAGAAACAAAAGCTTTTGGTAACAACTTTGCAGATTAAAATCAATACAGGCCATTTTTTAAAGAAACAAACAACAATCTTAGTCTGCTCTACACTGCACTTTTCAACAAGATGCCTTTCTCTAAAAATTCTGTGTGAGCAAGTCCCTCTTCTATAACACGCTGCCCTCCTCAACCCCCAAACTTCGGTGATCTCACCGGTGTTGAATTCCCCCCAAAAGCCTGTGACTGCTGTCAGGACTCGGGGCTCCCCTCCAGCCTGTCTGCCGCTCTGTGCAGAGCACCGACCATGGTACCAAGCACACACTAGGTCCTCATCCTAGTTTGTCACTCTTGATAAACCTAGTATTAGACATTCAGACATGAATGGTGTGGATAGCTTCAATACTGAGAAACAGATAACAGTCTTCCTAAGTAAAGGTTACAGTGCAGCCAAAAGTTTACCAGACACAGCAGTGCACAAAGCGTATTTATGTGTGGGGCGACTTTCTGGACTTGGAGCAATGACAGAGGAAGAGATCTAAGTTAAGGGTTGAGTGTAAATTTAAAGTAAAATATAAACAAATTGCCTCTTCTTCTCAGATCCTCACTTACTGTTTTAATTGGTTAAAATCTGAGTTGTAACTCCATCACTTCCTTGAAATTCCTTTTTCAAAGGTCAAGAACAATTGGTAGGACAAAACATATGAATAGGCTCTTCAAATTAGAACTCCATAGTCTCAGAGCAGAAACTGTCCTTACTATTAACCGCGGAGTATTGCTCAAGTTTGTTAGAATAGCTTTCCTGTCTCCTCTCTAACCTTCCATCCAGCTCCCTAACAAAAACGCTTCGTTTCATTCTCAAATATATATGTATGTATATATATATGAAATAAAAAATTTAAGTGCTTTTGAGTATTCCTTAAAATTAACTAATTTTCAAATTTGATTTGTAAAATTTTCATTATACATAGAGTGAATTATATATATCTGCGTATTTTGATGTACCAAGCCAAAGAAGGTAATTCTTAAAATTTCTGTGCCTAAGTGAAAATGGATAAATTTTACATTAGAATTTTCACATTCTTTAAGTAATACATAATGATTTCAGAGAATAATCAATACTAATGATCCAAAAACAAAAAAAAAATCTGAAATGATTAGAAATTCCACTACCTACAGCCAACTACTGCTAATATTAGTGGTGAGCATTCTGTACGTTTTGAAGGTGTGTGTATGTGTGCTTTTATATTTTTTGTTCAGTTTTTAAAGTCCTTTGTAAGCAACAAAAGCAAACTATAAGTACTGCTTTGAAATTAGCAGTTTCAAAATTTTAATAATATGTTACTATTGTCCTGCAAAACGATGTAAATATAAACACATATACATACATTCACACATAAATTTTAAAAGTTGTGATAGCTAAGAAGTATTTTATGGTATGAATTTAGCAATAATTTTATTTAATTAATTTACTTTCGTTAGATAACGGTGTTGCTTCTAATATCTTCCTTAGCACAGTAAGTAACACTTGGGGAAGCCATTTTGATCTGCATTTTTGTCCATAGTCAGTTCCCTTTGGACTTTAAGTTCCTAAAGGAAGGACTGCTGGATTAAATATGTGTCTTATTTTTAACTTTCCATAAGCACTGTTACGTTGGCCTGCAGAAAGAGCTAAAGATTTAAGCTGTATTTTCCTGATAAATTCTTCATAATTCAAATATTATAGGTTGAAATGGAAACTGTTCACAATGCTATTTACTATTTATTTCTTTTTACCATTTATTTATTTCCAAAATGATGAAATTTAGATTTTTATAAGATAAGAATTCATTTTTGATAATTAAAAAAAATTATATTGAAATTGTCTAACCTTTCCCAAGAGAATTGAAATTCCATATTTACCTTGAGTAAAATGTGACATTATCAATAGGTCTTTTTGCAGACTCTACCTTTTTTCCTTGATTTCACTGGACTTAATAGCATAGCATTAAGCATATTCAGCTAACTAAATATGACTAAATAGAATTGTAGCATATTTAGTAGTCTGAAGAGTTTTTAAATTTTAAAGTAGTTACCATCCTTCTAAAAAAGAAGTGAGTCAATAATATTATAATAACTACACATGGTCCTAGTTTGGTACTGAAATATGGAAGGAGCCCTTTGTAAGCTATATGATTATCTAACCACTATGTTGTACACCTGAAGCTAATATAAAACAATATTGAATGCAAACTGTAATTGAAAAAAATAATAAATTAATAAAAAATTAAAATCAAAGAGGTAAATCCTATAGGTAATGAGTATGTAAATATGTATCTACATATAAAGGGCATGTTAAAGATCAACCACTGAAACTTGACAAACAATACTGTTTTCATCAGAATATCAGGTTGGTCTGCTTTCATTGCCAGGGCCAGTGAGACTGTCAGGGGTAGGTATTTTTATCTACCTAGAAATTAAGATTTAGAAAGTTTATAAGGTTTCCTATGATCATATAACTGATAAAAAGTAGAAGCAAGTTTCAAACTCAAATCTTATTAAGTTAAATACCACGCACTGGCTACCATGTTTTATATGTCTGTCTGGTAAAGGGAAGCGGCTGTTTCTGGACACACTCACCCAGAAAGAGAAAGCATTCTGGTTCAGGATCATTTAAAGATAATGAAATAAAAAATGCATGTATGAAAACAAAGAGATAAAATTGACCAATTGAATTTTGAAGGATAAAGAAAAAGAAAACAAACACGAAGAAGCTAGCCCACACCCTTTTCTGGTCCAAGCAATGACTCAGAAGTAGCTGTGATGAGTATCTATTCGAATTGCATCAACACTACAGAGGAACGGGGTGTGTGTGTGGGGGGGAGGGAACAAGCTAAAGTAGAGGAAATTAATGTGATAAAAATAAAGTAAGAAATGTTGTCTGAATAGAAGGAGAGGCACATCCTGATGATATGGTTTCTTGGCTTCTCTATTTTAAAATGAAAATTAGATAAAACCTCAATTTCGTAATTTTTAGATCTATTTGAACAAATAAAGATAGGGGGTCATCTAAACCTGCCAAACTGATGAACCAGCCAAGCATCCTTTCATTTCTAAAATGGCAGGGCAATAATCTATAAAGACAGCCTAATCTTGGGCTGTTTTTAACTTGAATGAAAAGAGGAAATGCTCTTGAGGTCACAAGAGACAATCCCCCAATAAACTCTGCACTTGGTCTCCAGGCCGAGGACATGCATGTAAGTGCAGATTTAACTGGGGCCCGAGTAACACAGACATGACTGAACTGGAGGGAAGATACCGGGTTCAGACTCCTCTGCCTGATTTCTGGCAGTCTGCCCATTTTAAAAAATTTTTGGCAATATTGTTTTCAGGACAGTGACTATATGGTTATTTTGCCGAAGCTTTTACAAACATACATCTATTGGGGTGACTTTGGTTAATATGATTATAAAGGTTTCAAGTGTACAGTTCTATGACACACCGTCAGCATACTGCATTGTGTGCCTGCCACCCAGTTTAATCATTTCCTGTCACCAGATGTATGACCCACTTTACTCTTTCCTGCCCTCCCCCACCCCTTCCCTCTGGTAACCACTATACTGTCTGTGTCTATGAGTTTTCGTTTGTTTTCCTTGTTTGTTCATTTGTTGCTTTCACTTTTATATTCCACACATGAGTGAAACCATGTGATTCTTAAAAAATTCTGTCTGGCTCATTTCACTTAGCATAATATTCTCAAGACCCATCCACGGTGTTGCAAATGACAGTATTTCATCTTTTCTTATGACTGAGTAGTATTCCATTATGTGATATATATAT
>PVIA01017137.1:0-16589 GCA_004024845.1 Tonatia bakeri
TCGCTGGCTCATTTCAGGAGGCAAGTTGAGCTCTCCTGTTGCACGTTAGGCTGGATTCCAAGTACACAGGGAGTAGGAAGAAAGGGTATCATCAATGAGATTATATCAATGTATAGACACTTCTTAATGCCTGCCAAGGCATTATTTGATTTAAGAGCTTCTCCCAAATGGGAGAAAGGATCAAAATCTTGCATGAACTGAGAACTGTACTGATAGAGCTCTAGGCCTTCCTTTCCAAGTAGCTTTCATGTATCTCTTCTCTACCCCACCCCCACCTCCATGCCCTTTACTCCTGCTGCACGATCTCCTCCTCTCCTCTTAGATCTGTACCTTCCTGAAGAATGGAGCTACCGAAGTGTGGGAGGCTCCTGAGGACGTCCCCTATGCCTACAAAGGCAATGAGTGGCTTGGCTATGACAACACCAAGAGCTTCAAAATCAAGGTAGGCTGTGCTGCCCGTGAATGTGTTCCCACCTGTAGCCCCAGGGCCCCTGGTTGGCCTCGATGTCTTCACATCATTGGATTCCTCTCTAATGAGCACAGGCTGACTGGCTGAAGAAGAACAACTTTGCAGGCGCCATGGTCTGGGCCATCGATCTGGATGACTTCACGGGCACTTTCTGCAATGAGGGCAAATTCCCCCTGATTACCACCCTGAAGGATTCCCTGGGCCTGCAGAGTTCAAGTAAGTTAGGGATAAGAAGGGACCCTAAGTCTCCAACTTGAGAGAAATTTCAAAGTGTCCTTGAAAGTCAGGGAGCCAGTGTCCAAGTGATTTCTATGACTATTGCTCCATTCATATTTGGTGATGAGAACAATCAGGGTTCTTCACCACTCCTTTGTCCATTATGCATTTCACAAGCCAGGTTTTGAACAGCTACTGGGTATTCAACACTAAGCAGGTATCACCACCAGCACTAAGCAGGTGGAAGGTTATGGTCTAATCAGAGAGAGAGTACTGATGCAGTCACAAAGGTACATAACAACCCGGAAGACATTCCATGGTTACGTACCAGAGAAAGGATAAGAAACATCCCTGGGAGTTCTGGATAGTCAAGTCCCTAAGCACTGGGGTGACCGAGGGACAAGAAGAAAATGAACCAAGCCTGAAGCAGGGGCGTCCTGCCTGCGGCCTGCAGGCCACATGTGGCCCAGGATGGCTGTGAATGCGGCCCAGCCCAGAACTGTAAATTTACTTAAAACAGTACTTAGTTTTATTACTAAGTTTTGTGCTGTTTTATTACTTGGATATGCACACCTTCTGTATTAGTAATCACAAACTTGGGACCTGCTTGATGACTTTAAAAGATTATCCAAAGGGTCGCTGCGTAATTAAGGTTATTATATGAGAACTTTTTTGCTTATCTGTGGTAGCGGATATGATGAAAATTATGCACCGACCTGGTTTTGCTAATCTGTTTTCATTAGTGTTTGTGTATTCAATGTGTGGCCCAGGGCAACTGTGTTCCTTCCAGTGTGGCCCAGAGCCGCCAAAAGGTTGGATGCCCCTTGATGAAGAGGCAGTTGATAAGCCAAGAGGAGAGGGGAGACTGAAATATGCAGAGACATGGAAAGAGGAGCTAAGAACAAAATCCAGGATGTTAGTTTTCACGCATCAGACACATTAACAAAAAGCCGGGGCTCAGAATCTGGTTTCTCTCCTTTAGGTTGCAAAGCCCCTGCCCAGCCCATTGCTCCCATCACTGAGGCTCCCAGCACAGGTGGAGGCAGCGGCAGTGGCAGCAGCAGTGGCGGCAGCAGTGGCAGCGGTAGTGGCAGCTCAGGGGGCAGCCCCGGTGGCAGCGGGTTCTGTGCCAACAGGGCCAGTGGCCTGTACCCTGACCCCACTGACAAAAATGCCTTCTACAACTGCTTGAACGGACAGACCTTCATTCAGCACTGCCAGACCGGCCTGGTCTTTGATGCCTCCTGCTCCTGCTGCAACTGGTGATGTCTTCGCCAGCCACCACGTCCCCCAACCAGCTCCGAAATTGTTGTACAATAAAGGGCTGAGCATTACTGTGCAGCAGCTTCTGTTTCTTTCCTGAAGGGTCTTTGGCGTAATTAACCCGTTTCCCAGTGAAACACAATACTGTAGCTCCACCAGCCAGCCACCGGCCGCATGGTTTCCATGGTGAGCACCCCCAGAATACACAGCTCTTTCCTGGGTGCTGAGTGGTAGGGCAGAGAGATTCAAGGAATGAAGGGCCCAAATGTGTACTTGGCTGAGGATGGGAGCAGACAAGGATGTGAGACTCAGATAATAAGGACCCAGAAACAAAGAAGTCTCTACATTCCTTTAGAGCAACGATTTTCAACCTATGGGCCACGAGAATTTTTAAAATATGCCATACCTGACCATGTAGTCAGGGACACTGATCTCTTTTCCCTTAGATTGTCACATAAAAAAAAAATGACAATAGCCAACACAACAATAGCCATTTGGTGTGAATGAACAAAAATTATACCTCTTGTTTTGCTAGATTGGCAAAAAACATAATACGTATATATTTTTGTGTGTCACAGAATTTTGGGAATTAGTTCATGTGTGCCATGAGATGAAAAAGGTTGAAAACCATGGCTTTAGAGGAACATTTATAAATGGTCAAGGGGTCCAGTGGTGAAGATTTGGAGGTAACTTACGTGTGAAAAAAGAGAGGAGTGGGTTTGAGCAGGATTCGGGAGGATCAGGAGCAATGGTGGGACAGAGGAGACAGGGGTGCTTTGGGAGGGCGATATAAAGTGAGAACCCGGCCTGCATAAAAGTTTGGAGGTTATATGTACATGTCCTGAAATAACCCAAACAAATTAAACTTTATGATTCAAAATTAACTTAAGAATTGAAATAACTTAAAGATTGCAGGTTGTATCCATCCACCAATGGACACTTAGATTGCTTCCATGTCTTGGGTTCTATAAACACCACTGCTCTGTGTATGGTGGGGCACGGATCTCCCTGACATAGTGCTTCCATTTCCTGTGGGCGTGTGCCCAGAAGTGGGACTGTTAGATTACACAGCAGTTTTAGTTTTTAACTTTTGGGAGAACCTCCATACTGCATCCCGTAGTGGCTGCCCCAGTTTACGTTCCCACCACAGTGCACAAGGATTCCCTTTTTCCCACATCCTTGTCACACTTGTTGTTTCTTGTCTTCTTGGTGACGGCCTTTCCCACAGGTGAGTAGTGATAGCTCGTTGTGCTTCTGATTTGCATTTTCCTGAGGGCTAGTGATGTTGAGTGTCTTTTCATGTACCTGTTGGCCATTTGGATGTCTTCTTTGGAAAACTGTCTATTCAGTTCCTCTGCCCGTTTTTTTAAAAGATTTTATTTATTTTTAGAGAGAGGGAAAGAGAGGGAGAGAAAATCAATGTGTGGTTGCCTCTTGCACACCCTGTACTGGGGACCTGGCCTGCAAACCAGGCTTGTGCCCTGACTGGGAATCGAACCTGCAACCCTTGGGTTTGCAGGCCAGTGCTCAATCCACTGAGCCACACCAGCTAGGGCTCCATTGCCCATTTTTTAAATTGGATTATTATTTTTTTGTTAATGAGTTGTATGAGTTCTTTATGTACTTTGCATGTTACCCCCCTATCCCATAAATGGCATGCAAATATTCTTTCCCATCTCCTAGGTTGCCTTTTCATTTTGTTGATTGTTGCTTTTGCTGAACAGAATTTTATTTATTTTTTGTTGCTTAATTCCTCTGGCTAAGGATTCCACCACAGTGTTGAGTAAAAGTGGGAAAAGAGGGCATCTTTGCTTTATTCCTGATCTTCCAGAAAAAGCTTTCAGCTTTTCGCCATTGAACATGATGCTAGTTGTGAGCTTTTCATATATGACCAGGGGTCTTAGTTTTTAACAACAAATTATAGTCTGGCTAATGTGAACAGTAATGGAACTTTGTAAAGGTATTTCTAAGCTCCCAGACTCTCTGGAAGGTCAAGAGGGCTGGAAACAAGGGTCTCTCTTCACTACAGGAGCGGCTTCTGTTGTGACACTGCACGGTTCTCCGCCTACAGCCAGTGACTCTCAGGAGCTGATGCCGCAGCTCACCACTGCAGCCCTGGAAGGACGAGTCTCCCCCACAGCATGTGGCTTCCTTTCATGTCGCTTAATTTAAAATCCAAGACACACATGTTGGCAGAGTCTGGGTCCCAGGCCAGCTCCCTAGCCATGAGTGAGGCCAGAAATGCGAGTTTTCTGACTCCTACTTGGGAAGGTAGGATTTGTTAAGCAGAAATTATCAAAATATAGGGAGTGTGCAAAGACGGTGGACGGCCACCGATGACAGACTAACAACAGAAGTAGAAGGAATGGAGTTAGTAGGTGTGTTTTAGTGAACAGCACCCTTTCTTACTCTAGTGGAATTCAAGAAAATTCTCAGTCTTGCTAGTACGAACTCCTCCCAGAAATGAGAGCTCGGGGTGGGGGCAGGAGGGGGCGGGAGGGGGCGGGAGGCAAGGGGTGTGGGAGGCCGGTGGAGCAGGGATGGGGATCTGGAAAGACAGAGACCCCTCAGCACTCACAAGGTTTTGCATAAGCGAGCACAACAGATTGGATAAACTCAGTAGGAGAGAATTATAGGGGACGAGCCACTTTTCTAATTTTGTCCATCTTTACTGCCAAAATCACACCTCTAATAATCAGGGATGGCCAGCTTACACTGGGGTTTTGAAGGTGAGAATCTCTATCGCGGTCCATGTCCGTTTAATCCTTGTTACCTTTTACCCTCTTTCTTTGGTGACTTCTACCATCTCTCTTCACACTTGAAGTTTTGCACTTCTATTATTTTAACTCACTTTTAGTTTTATGTTTAAGTGTGGTTTCATTCTTTTCTTGAATTTCATATGCTTTTTTTCCAATAAAATGTATTACAACTACTTACTGAGCACCTACTACATTCCAAACACTAATTTATGTATTTGGGATACAGTAGTGAAGAATACAGACAAAAATCCCCATTACATGGAGCTTACATTTTGCACAGGGGGAGGCGGGTGTTAAATAATAAATATAATAATGCATATACCATAGTGTATGTTGGTTGCTGAAAAGTGTTATAAAAATGTGAAAGAGACTCCTGACCGGCGTGGCTCAGTTGGTTGGGTGTCATCCCACAGACTGCAAGGTCGCCAGTTGATTCCCAGTCCGGGTGCGTGCCTGGGTTGCGGGTTCGGTCCTCCGTCGGAGCGAATGTGAGAGGCAGTGGATCAATGTTTCTCTCTCACACTGTTTCTTTCCCTCTCTTTCTTCCTCCCTTCCCCTCTCTCTAAAAATAAATAAATTAAATCTTTCAAAAAGGTTTAAAATGCAAGTTGCTTTTTAAAAAATGTAAAGGAGAGCAGGGGGCCCGCAGGCTGACGGTGAAGGGGCTGCGTTTCAGATGGGGTGGTCGTGCAGACCCCTGCCAGGAGGCTCGGTGAGTAGGGCCAGTTCCTCCCGTACTTGACCTGTGCCCTCATTTCACGCTCTACTGTTGACACCTCGGAATTCTTAATAATATTCGAACACAAGTTCCATGTTTTCATTTTACCCTGGGCCCCTGGAGGACCCGAGAGGGAGATGGAGGCAGTGAAGACGTGGTTGACGGGGGGGGGGGGGGGGGCAGTGCTATAATGTGGCTGTCTGGGGACAGTGTTGACCACAGAGGGAAAGACCAGTGCGAAGGTCCACGGGAAGGAGAGGTCCTGACACCTTAAATGGACAGTAGCAAGGAGGCCAGTCTGGTTGGAGAAAAGGGAGCAAGGGCAGAGGAGTCGTGGGGGACATTACAGAAGATGTGATCAGGGGAAAGCGGATTGACGAATGTTTTCTATAAACGACCTGGGTCTGTGAGTAAATCGCCCAGGTCAGTGTGGCTCAGTTGGTTGGAGCGTTTGTTCCATAACTGGAAGGTTGCAGGTTCGATTCCAGGTCAGGGCACATACCTAGGCTGTGGGTTTGACCCCCGGTCCAGGTGTGGGCATGTGTGTGCCCTGGTCTAGATGCGTACGGGAGGCAACCAACCTGTGCTTCCCTCCCACATTGCTGTTTCTCTCTCTCCCTGCCTCTCTGTCTAAACGCGATGAAAAAAATGTCCTCGGGTGAGGACAAATAAATAAAGGCCAGTTAGTAGGGATTTTAGGTTTTGTGGACCCTGTGGTCTGTGTTGTAATTACCCAGCTGGTGTAGTAGTGTGCAAGCAGCCAGAGATGAAACATAAATGAATAAGCACGGCTGTGTCCCAATAAAATGTTATTTATGGACACTGAAATTTGAATTTCATGTAATGCTCATCTGTCTCCAAACGTGGCTGATTTTTTTAAAAAAAATTTCCACCCATTTAAAAATGTAAAAATTATTCTTCGCTTACAGGCTACTATAGAAAAACAAGCAGTAGGTTGGATTTGGCCCCAAAACAGTAGCTGGCTGATCCTGAGCTTAAGCCCTTGTAAGATTTCCACTTTTATTCCCATAGAAACAGGAACCCTTTGAAAGTTTCCAAGTGGACAGATAATTTGATTTGATTTCTATTACGATGACCCAGGAGAGAGATGATGGCTCAGAACAGGGCAGCCGACATACAGGTGGTCAGAAGTGATCGAATTTAGGCTATAGTTTTAAAATTTATTATTATTTTTTATCTAGCCCGAATTTCCTTGTGAGTAGTATGTAGCATATGGAGGGGGCGGGGAGGATCCAAGGGTAGTTCTGACGTTTTGGCCTGAGAGACTGTGAATACAGAGTTACCGTCATCTGGAGTAAGAAAGGGTGAAGGTAGAGCAGGTCCTGGAGGAAGGTCGTGAGTTCAGTTTGGACGTGTCGAATTAAAGATTTCCACAGGATTTCTAAGTGACATGTGGAGTAGGCATTTGGACATGAAACTTTTGGAGGTAACTGGAATGAAGTCAGTGTTTAAGTCAATAGGCTGGGTAGATCGTCAAGGTGTGACTGTGGACAGGGAAGGAAAGGACCCAAGGCCTGAGCCCTGGGCGTCCAACATCCAGAGGCTGGAGAAGAGAGCGGGACTAAGAGACCTGGGACCAGAAAAGCCTTCCTGGAGTGTTGTGCACTTACCTTTAAAGATTGCTACGGCTGTCAGTCACGTGGACTAGTTCCCCGAATTCCTGAGGATCCAGACTGGCGAAAAGACCCTGGGTGGTTAAGATGTCCCAACCTAATATTCCATGATTGTTGTTAATGACCTTGGAAGCAGTTGCTCAGAGGACTGAGGGGAGCTTGAATCAGCATCTCTGATGAAATTACCATCTGGAAACTCCAACTGGTTGAATGTGAAGTGCTTTTTTTTTTTTTTTTTTAATAAGGCCTTATGCAAAGAGAATCAAACAACTAGTCCACTTCTCTGACTCTCTTTCTGTAACCGGCAAGGTCAGTCCAAGATGGTCTAGGCTAGTGGGATGTTAAGGTGCTACGTGCCCAGTTAAATGGGGCAAGGGAGACAAAAGACTTAGAACCATGGGACTTCTGTCATTAGCTCCCCCAACAGGTGACAAAGATAGCACCAGATGGCATCAATGACCCAACAGAACTGCTGGACTCCCATTGACTTTCCATCTTAGAATTCAATGCGATTATGGCTTTTTGATAAAGGGTTCACATATCATGAAATCAATGATGGTTCTGATCCTTGTTTATTTATCCTTCACATTGGCTTGTGGGTGCCCTCCCAGGGACTGCCAAAGGGATGAGTGCAATTAGATGGATCACTTAGTGAGTAAAACGGAGGCAAAATTAGGGAACAGAATACCCAGAACACATGCTGGTGAGGAACTAGAAATCACCCCCGTTTCTCCAAGATTGGAGTAGAGTGGCTGATCAGATGGGTAGCACTGGGGTCTGGCCTAGTCAGCCACTCCCTGGCGCCTCCTGACTCGATGAGTTGGAGGTATCATTAGCTTTCTAACTGGAGACATGGACAGAATCGTGCCGCCCAAAAGTCATATCTGGAAGCCCTAACCCCCCCTGTGATTGTATTGGAGATAGGACCACTGAGGTTAAATAAGGTCATAAGGATGAAACCCTGATCCAATAGAACTGGTATCCTTATAAAAGAGGGAAAGATACTAGATCTCTCTCTCTCTCTCTGCTCCCCTTCCCCACCCACGTAAGGAGACAGCCAAAATGTGGCTGTCTGCTCAGTCCTGTTGGAAAGTTTGTCTAAGACTTTCCAGCCTCCAGAGCTGTGAGAAAATAAATTTTGGTTGTCTGAGTCACCCAGTCTCTGGAATTTTGTTATGACAGCCCGAGCTAAGACAATATCCAAACCTAAACTGATGGCTACTTCGTCTCTTATTACTCACAGAGGATGAGGGCAAAAGAACAGAGTGAAGTAACTCAGAGACAATCTGCTTCAGCCTGGTGTTCACTTCTAACTGGTAAGCAATTGGATTGCTTGCCCAGGGCCATAAGTGTCCTCAATAGAGCCATGTCCAGCAACCACCGCCCATCTGTTCTCAGCCACCTGTTCGGAACCTCCGAATCTGAGGATAGGAAGTTTTCTGGTGCCAACCACCTGTGATCTGAGAACCCAATCCGGGCATCTTTTTCTTTTCATTCCTCCAACCCTGCCCTCTTGGCGACTGTGAAATCAGAACTGCACCCCGTGCTAAAGGCTGAACGGATAATAATCTGGGTCACTACTACCTCTAGCTGGCTTTTGATAGCCTGCGCAGGTGCAGCCATGCCCATCATTGCAGCTTGCTTTGGACTCTGAACTCTGCCACGTGGATGCTGAGAAACAATTCTTATCACGGTGCTGGTGCACAGGAAGTGCACCAACTATTACATGACCATGGGAACGGGGACGTGTTGATGCAGGAGTCCCACCTAGGTGATGGTCCCAGGTGGGGCAAAATGCCATCGATCTTTATGGAAGGAGGAAAAGTCTCTTCCTAGGGAGGAAGGATACATCCGAAACCATGGGAGGTGGGGTGCTGGTGCATTCTCAGTGTTGTGTATTAGACCCTTCCTGGAAAGTTACGACCCAGGTCGTCCCAGATCTTAGATGCAGCTCTCACAGGGGGTGGGCTCATCTGCCAGTCTTCATAATACTGAATCGATCACCTGACACTGGCACCGGAATACTGAATTTGCACCTGCAGACTTAGGTGCAGTCAGGGAGAATCAGCGGCCATCTTGGTGTCTCCTCATGTCAATATTCTTCTAGAATATTCTGTTGAGTTACACATCCAGTATGTGCCAATGTAACGAACCGTCAGTGAAGGATTCCATGTCCTATGCCTAGCAGGTCATGCAGGAGAAATTTCCTTCCCTCTGGATGGTCCTAGCTCTGTGATCACTGAAGCTGATTCGAAACTGAGGCTGTAGTCATTAGCCAGTCATTTCTTGACTTTAGCACTGCATCGGCCAATAAGGGCCTATTCAACTCCGTACAGTGATTACACTTGTCAGCAAAGAGAACAACCAAAGACTGGTTGACTCTGGTTGTACATGAACCTTTCTGGGCTGTATTACCTGAGAGATGTAAGCCGAAACCACCTGCCACAATGACGCAAATTTTGAAGTCTGATAATAAAAAGTTTTGGCTAACGTGTGGAGTAGGGGGACTGCTCATACAGTATTGTCGGTAGTGCAAATTGATACAACTGCTTTGGGAAAATGTTTAGCTAAATAGGAAACTTTAAGACGCACATGCTGTTTCACCTAGCAATCCCATTTTTAGGTGTAAGCCCTGGAGAAATTTGCAAATGTGCATCAAGAGACGTCTACAGGAATGCCTATGGAAGCACGTAGGGGGAAAGAAAACTAAAAACAAACCATATGTTGTTCTATGCAGAAAGGACAAGTGAATCAATCACAGCATATTCATATGATGGAATACCCATACAGCTGTGAAAGTAAGCGAACAGTTGCTTCTTATAACAACTAGGGTAAATCTCAAAAATATAATGGTGTGCTAAAACTTAATGATGTGAGTCAAAACTAGTGAAGCTGTTATAATAAACTAATTACAATAAACCATCAGAAAATGAACTGATGTATTATTTAGGGATACAGGCATATGTGCTAAAATTCTAATAAAGCAAGTAAATGGTTAGCATAAAATCCAGGGGAGTGAGAAGCATCCAACTAGGAAAGGACATGTTGGATACTGTATTTTTCGGACCACAAGACGAACCTAGTTTTTAGAGGAGGAAAATAGGAAAAAATTTTTGAAGCAAAAACTGTGGTGAAATATTTAATAACATAAATAACATAATATTTCACTAATGTAAATGTAAAGCTACATTCAGACTATAAGACACATCCCCATTTTCCTCCCAAATTTGGGGAGAAAAAAGTGCCTCTATAGTTTGAAAAATACAGTAATATTCAAAGATAAAATTATTGTACTTAAACTCAGTGGTGAGAGAGATTTTGCTTTAATATTTTTCTTTAAATGTATATATAAACTCATGTGTATGGCACATTTACCATAAAAATTGAGGCAGACAAAAAATAATACAGGCTTATTGAAAAATGAAACAACATGAAAGGGTACATAATGCCAACACTTTAAAACATTTATTTATTCTACAAATGATGATGGTAATTCTTCCCAAGACGTAAGTGCTCCGATGGCAGGCGAGCTGGTTGGGAGCTCTCACCTGGAGCTCTTAAGGAGCCATTAAGAAAGGATGCTTTATCTGCAGGTCATTCATTAGCACCAGGGGTGCCAGATTCAATAGCAAATATCTCACGAAGTCCACACAGCAGCTAGGACTGATAGCCAAATAGGATACACCTGGGACTACTGCCTTGCCGCTTGATTTCGCAAATCCTCGAGTTAACCCTGATTTGACACAATTCTGGCTCTTTTTCTCAACAGTATCCTCCTGGTACCTCAGGGAAATGCTCACCCAGTTCGACCTAGACCACCAACCAGCCTGCTTAATTAATACAAGGAGGCAGTGCCGTGTAAATATTAGATTTCCATTTTAGAGGCAGCTAATTTTGATACTGAGTCTACATCGGGTGCTTAAGATTTGATCCATCCTCTCACCTACCAAATTGGGCTGGTAGTAATAATCCTGTTCATAGGCAAAATGAAATCAGGAAGTGGAACCCTCTGATGAACATTCATTGTTTTTTGGTCGCTTGGCATTCGCTCTCCATTCCTTTGGATTTTGTTTTGTGACCAGTCTTGATGGGAATGGAAATTCAAGTGCCCCATCCTTCCCCTCATCAAACTAGTCTGGATTCACAGTAAGTCTGCGAAGGTGCCCACATCTCACTGTATTCCGGTCCATAGTATTTCAGAGGAAGGAGAGACCATTGAGCTTCAGAGAGAGGATCTGAGCTTGGCTTTGAAGATTTGTTATATTGGGGTAGGCGGTGAGGAGAAAGGAAGACATTACAGGCAAAGGATGGAGGGTTAGTGCGAACAAATGCAAACAAGACATATTTAGGGATAGTGAATAGAACATTTCGACGGAAGCAGAAACTTATGAATTGTAGTGCATAATGTTTGGAAAGGTGGGCTGGAATAAATTTCAAACGTGAAATTCCAGCCCTGACCAGTGTGACTCAGTTGGTTGGGTGTCATCCCACAGAGCAAAAGGTCCACAGTTTGATTCCCAGCCAGGGCATGTGCCTGGGCTGCGGGTTCGGTCCCCAGTTGGAGTGTATACTAGAGGCAACGGATATGAGAGGCAACCCATCAATGTTTCCCTCACACATCAGCGTTTGTCTCTTCCTCTTTCCCCCTCCCTTTCCCCCTCTAAAATAAATAAAACCTTTTAAAAAATCATGAAACTCCAGAAACTGTCAAGTTGCAAATATTTCTATTAAAAGACTTTTCAATATTATCACCATCATTTCTATTAGCAACATGAAATATTTTGTAACGTCTTCTGGAAGTGATTTGGAACTATGGAACACTCGAGAGCTTTGTGTGAACCCTGGAAGGGGTATTTACGGAATCACACAGTCTGAGATAGAATTATTACATAACAGTGACTTAAGGCCATTCCAAAGAACAGGCCGGGTAGAATGTTCAAAAAGTAGCACCTGAAGTGGAAAAGTTTCTTAGGCACTGATTGTACAAATTATAGATAAATAATTCCACAAAAAAATGTTTAAGAACATCTGGTAACTTCCAAAGGCTTTTATTATTTACTTTCCAATACAGACAGGCTTTGATGTCAGCACGCAGTGTCCACAACCAAAAAACCCAACCACAGCGCTGCAACAGACGCTTATCAGTCCCAGGAACTGCCAAAAAGGCTATTAAGTGGCTGCTTTCCGAGGGGACGGTCTCTACCACCCCGTTGGGAGACATGGTACTTTTGTCCTCAGGGAGCTGGGGGCACGGTGGCAGGAGAATGTAGGTTGGAGGCCCACCAAGGGGTGTTTGTAGGAAAGGAGATCTGTTAATTTATTGATTAGCTATTCACACACCTGGGTTAAATGCTCTCCATCTGGAAGTCTTCGTGATAACCGGCAACTCAGGCGGCATAAATAGCCCGTCTGGCCTCTGCTCGACCAGTACCAACCACAACCATGGCTAGGCTGATTCTCCTGGCAGGTGGGTTTGTCATCAGAGATGGCACCTTACTCTTCCTTCCCGGAGTTCTTTTTCCTCTCTGGATCTGGCAGCCAAGAAGCAGGCTTCATGTTACACCTCAATCCTTTCCCACTCTTTTTTCATCATTTCAAATTTCCAAAGGAATCCTGACACATACAAACCAGTCCACCTCTTCTTTGCTTAATGGATTCTGGTAATATTTCCACCTTCGTGTTTCCTGTGGGCAGGGTCCCACCAGAAAGGCCCACTGTCTTCCAGTGTTTGTCTTACTCTGTCGTCCCTTCTTGGGTTGTTCCTTTTCCTCATTATTCTCCTGTACCCTCTCATTTCAATCGTTTTATTTTTAGGTACACGTTTGTGTGTTTGGTCTAGCTTTCAGGGGTGAAAATCGGTAGGAAGTGAGAGAGAGTTAAGCAAGTTATCTTTTTTTTTCTAGTGTGTTCAGGATTATTTCTCTTTTATCCCCTACTGTCCTACTCAGCTGCTGATGAATCATATAAATGTCATTGTTAGAAATTACATCATTCAAAGCAATTGATTCTGTAAATGGTTTAGAGCCACGTTGTACCCACACTTTGTTAGTTGCTCTAGGCCTGTGATTTACATTTTTTTTTATAGCTTCAGAAGCTTTTCTAAATGAAACCTCTAGCTCGGTTTATAAAACAGTCGGATCGCAAGGGCTTTGATAGAAGCCAGGGAGAGGGATCTGGAGTCTGGCCTCAGAGTTTCACAATCTCTTCTGTTATAATGGTTCCTAAAAGTTGGTCCCCCACCAAAAAAAAATCCAAGGCTCTGGCAGATACTGATTTCACTGCTTTAGAGTGGAAGGCTGTACTTGTCCCAGGTGAGGGAGGTGAAGCATGAATGGACGGGTCATCATTCGAGAGAGTGCATTTCGGGTCATTTCGATCAGCAGATCTGTAGACTTTGAACTCTGCATTCAATAACAGTTATTTCTGACATGGAAGATGAAAGAAGAGAGAGCCAGGCTGTTTTTGTCTGCGAGAAGGGAAGGCAGGCAGATCTGTTAGCAACTTCACCGGGAAGCCTGCACTTTGGCGTCACCTGTAAGAGCTGCTTGGGCGGCAACAACCTATGAGAGACAAGATGGCATCCAAGTGCTCAGAATTAGATTCTGCGGGATAGGCAACTGCCTCAGAGAATGTGCTTTCTCTCTCTCTCTAGGTCTGGCCCTCCTGCTGAATGCTCAGCTAGGTAAGTCATACACTCTCTGTTTTATCTTTGACATAATCTTTTCCTGCCATAAACATCAAAGTTTTATATATTATTCATACTGCAATTGTCTGCTCCTATGTGCAATTTTTGAGTATTCCAATAATACCTGTTAAGGAAGTAAATAAAGAGACAAGCCGTACTATGGAAAGGGAGCTACTACCTACTTCGTAGACAGATGGGTCTGACGTTGAGAGAATCTGCGGTGGCTGCATCTTCTTCAGCAAGACCAGCAGAGAGTTACAAACTGGCATTCACTAAAGAGGACTACTGGGCACCTCTTCTTCAATGGTTCCCAGGCTCATACAAGACTCCAAAATGAACCTGTCAAAGTTAAGACTAACCAACCCTTAGTCTGTGGCTAGTTCCCAAGTCAGAATCTTCTAGCTCATTTGCAGAAGTGTTCGTACACAGAGACCAGGCATCCGAGGCTAAGGGAAGGAAACAGAGGCAGGGTCAAAACCCATTTCAGTGGCACCTACATTAGGCCAGTGTTCTTACTCCTTACCACCCACAGGTTCTGCCTACCAGCTGATATGCTACTTCACCAACTGGGCTCAGTACCGGCCGGGCCTGGGGCGCTTCACACCCGAGGACATCGACCCCTGCCTCTGCACTCACCTGATCTACGCCTTCGCGGGAATGAAAGACAATGAGATCACCACCATCGAGTGGAATGACGAGACCCTTTACCAGGCTTTCAATGGCCTGAAAAGCAAGTAAGAGAAGGAGGAGACACCTAATTTGGGATCTCTCAGTTCAGTACTTCCCAAACATTATGCACAAACGAATCATCTGGAGTCTTCCTAACATGCAGTTCCAGTTCAGCGAGTCTGGAGTTAGGGGCCAAGATTCTGCATTTCTAACAAGCTCCCATGTGTTTCTGGCCCAGGAAGCCCCACTTGAAGTAGCAAGAATAGAGAAAATGCAAAATGTTGCCTACTCTAGCAGGTATCCAAAAATATTACTTCCATTTTTTCATTTCTTCATCAGTATCTTTTTTATGACCCGGGAAATGGCAAGCTGTCATAGCTGCTTGCATCAGAGACCAGGAGGCAGAGAATACTACTGTATGTTGCCGTGTATAATGTGCACCTATGTTTTTGTGTGCATTATACATGGGATTATGATACCCACGGCATGCAACCATTATACACATGTACAATGTGCATCCTTATTTTTTTCCTCAAAAATATGGGCCACAATGGTGTGCATTATGCATGACAAAATACATAACAATTAGACATTGTGAAGCCCAAGAAATCAGAAGAGTTTGCTGTATTTGAATAGAGTTCTATTTTGTGTAAAAAAAAAAAATCAAACCAACAGATGAAAATCCTGGTATTTTTCCATTTCCAGTTTGTTCAGTTTAGTTACATGTAGGAGAAGTCAGACTACAGGACATTGCTAGCTACTGTGAAGGGTAGCACCATTCATGAATGCAGCTCCCCGAATTTAAGTTATGGTATCTAAGGGGAAATAAACCCCTTGGCAGTGCTGTTTCTTGAAGTGTGGCCCCTTTGCTACCTGTGTGGAAATCCCCTGAGGCACTTGAGCAATGCCAATCCCTGCCTGTGTCCAGCTGCATCAGAATCCCCGGAAAAGCGGCTATAAACCTGGTGTTCTAACATTGCCCTCACACTTAATTCTTACATAAACTCCCGTTTGAGAACTTCCGTTCCAGAGGATGCATGTACTTCTCAGCCACATAAAGGCTGAGAAAGTAACTAGGCTCAAGCAACATTTACCACTTCATCTGATGGACTTAGATTTAAGCTAATTATACTGATAGGTAGGTAGCTAGAAATAGATATCTATATATGACTATATCTATTTCAAAATTATTGTCAATTCATTCCTTGGAAAAAACCAATTCCGTAATTTAGATTTCCCAAAAGAACCCTGAGTAAATTTATGAGAATCACAACACAAAGAATTTTTATAAAGAAAGTTTCCAGTAGTGGAGGAAAAATGTTCTACAATATAACATCTCAGGATGACGTTAAAATATGAGACCAGGCCCAACACCAATGCGATGCTATCTTCAGTAGAGAGGCTCACGGATTTTGAAGTTTCTCTTTTCTACCCTTCGCTTTACAGGAACAGCCAGCTGAAAACTCTCCTGGCCATTGGAGGCTGGAACTTTGGAACAGCCCCGTAAGTGCTTTGTGGGTGAGGCCGGTGCTTACTTGCTATTGCAAAAAAGGTAGCTCAGCGTGTCCAAGTCCCTTCCGATCTCCCGATCTAAGGATATTGAGGAAGCACACTAAACAAATATGCTGCTTAAATAAATTATGACACCAGATATAGGACACAATTTATTTTAGACATTTATATTTGAATGGATATTCTGGGACCCTGTGCACCAAGGTTGAGTTCATAAGATTCCAAAACAATCTCTTCTTAATGTATCTCAAGAGCACAACCCCCGAGGAGGGTGTTGGAGCAGTTTTCCCTACTTACCTTGGTGTGGGGGAGGAAAGAGAAAGTCATGCAAATGAACATAGCTCCTCTGAGGGCACACAAACTTGGGGGACTATTTGGAGAAAGATCCCGGTGAGCAGAGGTGGCCAGAAACTCAAAGCAACCGGTGCAACTTGGGAGAGAGATCAGGGCTGGGCTAGTAATAAAACAAAGGCCGAGTAGTGACTACAGAGTAAGGACAGAAAACCAAGAAAACACTTTAATTGGGCCGTGGGTCCTAGTGAAGAGTTCTGAGGCAAAAATATAGAAGTCTGATGGGGCGACAAGGTGTGGGTACCATAGGGGTTTGCCCCTCACCCTGCCTTCTTGGGGTCTCCCTCAGGTTCACCACCATGGTTTCCACTCC
>PVIA01017138.1:0-16619 GCA_004024845.1 Tonatia bakeri
ATTTGTATCCAGCTAAGCCTCTCTTAAAACACTTTAAATAATTCTATATTTGAAAATCTTTACTGAATTCACAATATGATCAACCAAACAATTGAGAGGAATATCTTTTCTACAATATCCAGAGGTAGCTTCTAAGTGGACAGGCAATAACTCAGTTTTGAGACTCTAAAATAAACACCTTGACATTGCTTCATGAAATAAAAAAATTGGGTCTTCATTAGCACACATCTATGACGGTCTGATCCTGTCCCTGTCTTCTTTGACTGCCCTCAAGGGCCATTTCTGAAATGGGACGGATACTTCTCTGTTATGTGAACAAGTTATCTTAACCTCTAAGTCAATTTCGCCATGGACTGTGAACCTGTGGCCCGATTTTGCCTTTCCTCCTTTGTACACCCTAACCTGCACGCTTCATTTCATTGTTATCCTCTGTTGTTGTGGTTTGGATATGGACTTACGAAAGCGGTGTTCTGTTGAGATGAGTAAGCCTTCATTTAAATACAAAACTCATTCTTCCATAGGCTAGTTTCCAAAAAGGGTAATACATTTTCACCCATTTCTCTACTCTGTCTATTCCTTTGATTTTTCTCACGTTTATAGTTTGGTCATACAGCACCAGGGGCACAGCCACTAGAACGCGCTCTCTGATTGCAAGGTCCAGCTCTAACGAAGCACGGAGTTCTCCATAGATTGTGGCCCAGGCCTGGCTGGTGCTAAGCACTTAATACATGTTTGAATGAATAACTACACACAGCTTCCGGATGAGGAGCAAAAGGAGCTAATTGGACCGTGAGGGAATTGAAGTTGTAACCTTACCTTTATCAGTGTCTCTCTATCCAAATGCGATTGTCTGGGTATTATACATTTCATAAAGATCTTTCAGCACCAACAGTGTAGATGGGATATTTTCCAAATATCACTCCCCCACCTTGTTACCACTTATGAATCAAAATGTGGAAACAGTTCAAAATCACAGTTGAGCTCAAACAAAAGAACTAACAATGTTTGTCAGGCCACTGAATCACACCTGTGAGTGTCCAAGGTCTGACAGAGCAGGTGCCCTCTTGGGTCCTGAACTTGCGGATGCACATGAACTGCAGCCTAAGGGAACAGCCAGCCTTCGGGGTGGGGGGGAAGCCAGCCACAGACACTGTCCCTCTGCATGGGTTCCTTATCACTGAAGGGGGCATTAGAGTGAGCTCAACTACTGAAAACCTCTATTTCTTTGTTCCTAATTTTAAGTCTCAAAATATTAAAGTCTACTTGTCTATACTGCCTTGACTTTACCTCATTCAAGGCCCTCCCTTCTTCCACCACAGCACCGACTGTGAAAAGATCCCCAGGCTGACATATCGAAGGTTTGCAGCACCTGAATGTATCACGTTATCTCGCTGAAAACGCATTCTAAATATAGTATTGTTCCCCTTACTATAGATAAGTCACAAGCTTCTCAATAACCCTTCCCTCCCAGAAAAGCAATCATCTTGGGAAAACCTGCCATGTGGACAAAAGTATCTTATTCATTATTTATTGCACCTAGAAAGAATAAACTACCACATGCATTTAGAGTTATTGACTAAGCATGAAGGTCTCTTCCACTTCTAATGTTTTATGACTCTAAGAATAGAATAAAATTCCTTAATGGTTGTAATAATCAGAGTCATGAATGCTTGAGCATTTTCTGTCTGCCAGATATTGCTCAGTAACATGCTTGATGTCATTTAATTCTCAGAAAATGTCCACGAGGAAAGCGGTGCCCCCAGGCTCCATGGGAAGGCAGGAAAGGGAGGTTCCGTGAGGCCGAGCCTTGGCCCGGTGCTCCGAGAGGGGAAGGTAGTGCTGACCTCTAAACCCAGGCAGTTGGACACAGGACCCGAGTTTTAGGCTTTCTTTAGTATCATCAAAATGTGGAAAGCTCTGTTTGTTACTATAAAATTTCACCCCAAATAACTTATTTTATCAAGTATGTAGATTCCATGGAGATTCTAAAGATGGTGTTTCTGGGCTAAGACTGAAGATTATAACTTCTTCATAGACCCACTCTCCCCATCAAACCCTGAAAACAGAAGCAAAAAAAAATGGGAAAGAGACAAGAGGAACTACCAATACGTTCACCAACACCACTCACATAAGGTAAATAGCATCATTTAATTCAAAAACCACAACTCACAATCAAGCAACAACCAAAGCTCTCTGTGAAGAATGATCCGTTTCTGAGCAGAAGAGCAAAGCACAGCCTGCTACGGCTCCTTACACAGACTGCAAGCCCAGAGCCTTCTCAGTGCGGGGAGAATTTCTCTAAACCCCTCAAACTTGGAGGAAGGCAGAGTGTCGATCCTTTCCTATCCCAACTTCTGAAGAAGCATAGTGAAGGCCCTTCCTGATAGAAGTAAAGGAAATGGAAATAACAGGTCTTTGGAACTGAAGTTCTAGTTCTATATTCTGCACTGGGGAAACGATCCGAAGTTCAACGGCATTTCGATGCTCTACCCCTTCTCTCTGCCCCCACTGCAAACCTGGGGGGTGTAGGGCTACCAGATAAAGTACTTATAATAAACCATTATTAAAAGATAAAGTACTTATAAAGAGCAATATAAAGTACTTATAAAGTTCTATATTTTGTTTGCTAAAGATGTATAGTTAAATTTGAATTTCAGATAAACAATGAATATTATTTTAGAACACGTGTATCCAAAATAGTGGGTGAGGCATATTTATACTAAAAATGTTGCTTATCTGAAGTTAAAATGTAACTCTGCATCCTGTGTGTGTCTTTGCCAGACCGGCAACTCTAGCGAGTAGGATCCTTGGCATAGGACAAATACAACCTCAGGATTGGACACGAACAAGTGAACAGCACCACAGAAGTCATGCCGTCTAACGGTGACACACTGACAGTATCGGACCCTTTTAAACACAGAACTCTGCAGTTCTACATCCTGAAGAACGTGTCGTGAACGGAAACGGAACAGAAAGTGAAGCCTGGTGGATACAAGGGCGGGAAAAAGTAAGTTTATATTTGTTCGTATGGAAAATACAAATTAATAAGTAATAATACGAGAATAAACTCTGTTTTGCCTACTCACAACAGTAAACCCACTTTTCCTCACCCCTTATTGTACAATGAAGCTCAGATGTAGTAACATGACACTACGACAACCGCAGAATTTGAGGTGCCAGAGGGAAGGAAGAAGAGAAGAATCCTGAGACTGCAAAACCCTTCACCCTTCAAAGCAAGGGCTCACGAGAGACAGAAATAGGTAGTTCAAACAACTCCGAACAGTTCAAGCTTTGTTTTTCTTCAGGTGAAAGTCGATGATATTCTTTAGGAAATAATATTTCTTGCAGTGAAGTTCAAATATTTCAGTTTTATTTTTCCTTATTAAGTTGAAATAAATGAATTACTTTTAATTTTAAAAACTCTATTTGGATTTCATTTTAGTAGAAGTATTCCTAGCATCTGTCTCCTATTGATCTACTTAAACAGTCATCTACCAGACTACCTTACACATTTCCGATTTTCTATCTCCATGTATGTATGTATTTCAAAAAATTAGGAGGATATTCATGTAATGGTAATGATGGTAATTTCTCAGTAGTTGTTTAGAGGTGATTTTTAAGTGTTTTTGTGGTTTCTGCATTGTTTGATTCTTCATAACTGGCATACACAGCACTCTTAGAGACAAGACAGTGGGTTTAACAAGATAGTTGTCATTTTCCTCTAGGTACTCTTCTATATATTTTTTAAATTAAAGAAATTCTAAGCGCAGAATGTGTGTGTGTGTGTGTTATTTAGTATCATTTAAAACTAAAAATCTAGAAGAAATGGAATGAAGGTTTATAAAACATTATAGCTTATTTATTTTTCCTCAAGATATGCATCTGTCTACTTGTAAGGAAAGAGATAATGGTATTGGGCACAGAGGGGGGAAAAGGCAAGGAGAGGAGATAAAAAAAAAGACAGGGAATAGGAGAGAACGCTCTAAATTCTCGGGTCTAAACCTAACTTGAGACGTTTTGTAGAATGCCAGCCTTGCATGATAAGGTTATTTCGTGGAACAACCCACATCTGCAACCACATAGGATGAGTGGAATCATCCCGAGCGAGGGTGATTACATTCCCAGCTCATCATCCTGTGCTCACGGCAGTTGTCTGCTGATCACAGAGAAGCAGAGACGCTTACCCTGGCCTTCCCACCCCCATCTTTCACTTCCCTTAGCACCTGGCCACCGATGGCCTGGGAGTGAGAGGGGCCGCACTCACGCCTGCCCCCGCACCCCTTTCTCCTCCGTTAGGGCATTTCTCCTAACCACCTCTCCCAGATCATGAACTAAGCTCTAATATCCCCCTCTGAAGTATTGGTTATGGTATCCAAACTATAATTAGTCTAAACTGGCTAGGTAGATTATTCAGTTACATCTAAGCAGAACACCAGGGAATTTGGGGGAGACAGAGAAACTACGTGGGGGGGTTGTTGGTGCTGCTGCGGCTGCTATGACTACAAAGCCTCCGAAAATAACCATGATGGTAAAAAAGGTATGAATTACAATGCTGATGAATTATGTACATGTTTATTTTATAAAGGTGTAAACTTGATGATAGCCTATATTTTATACTTAAGGTTATAAGTTATGTTTATACATATTTATCATAATGACAATGATCATAACTGTTATTTTGGCCACGAGTTTCGGGGTCCCCTGACCCCTCTAGAATAATGAATCAGTGTGTCAGATGCCCATGTGCCCTTGGGCCCCTGCGTCACCCAGAAGAAGGTCCCCTGCTTTCACGTGCTGCCCTCCCACCCTCGCCCTCACCTGGTTCACCTTGGAGACCGTGTAACAGCAGTTTCCCACAACCACGTTAACCAACGAAGCTGTCTCTCCACCTGGCATCTCCAAACAGCAAGAAGCAAAGTGCAAAACAGTGCCAACAAACAAGAGGTGACCAGGCACTTCGGTGACACTACGCGGACAGCCACCCCAGAGACTGGTTCACGCCTCCTACAGACAATCCCGGGTCCTCCTCTGCGCTCTTGCTACCCCAATCATCCGAGTTCCATTGCAACTGTGACCCAACCCCAGCCTAGCACAGAGGGCAGACCTGACCCCATTCCAGCACAGGGGCCCGCGGGAACTGAACACGTGGTCACCGTGCGGGTGGGGGTGGGGAGGCCGGGCACCGGGGCCCCAGGACACAGGCACGGGCTCCTGAGGTGCCAGGTGTGCCGCACCAGGTGAGAACCGTGCCAGGTGAGAGCAGCGCAGTGGCTGAGACACAGGATTCCTTACCCCGGGGTGGGCGGGGCGGGTGGGCAGTCATCCTCCCGTGCCGCAGGGTGGTGAAGAGGCTGTGTGGCCACTGCTCAGGCCTGTCTCCTGAAGCACAGCCTCGGGGCCCAGCTCTCATCCTCCTGATGATGAGCTGGGATTTAACATCCGGGAGGCTCAGAGAATAGCAGAGCCAGCCCCTCTTCCCACGGAAGCCAGAATCTCGGGGGATCTTGGGGGATCTAAGTGGGGGCCTACAGGTACTTGGGTGCCCTGTGCTTGAGCCCCTGGCCCCAGATGCTTCCTTCGGGATCTGGCTCACACCACATATTAGTTGTCGATGCCTGTCCCCACCAGGCTGGTCCCAGCCCCAGTGCTGGGGGGCTCTGTGGGGGAACTCCAGTCTCAAGGCTGTGCGGGGCCCCACCAGAGGCTGGACCTTGCCGTCACCCAGGTCCCAGCCTGCACCACCGGGCTCCTCCGGCCACCTGTTCCTCCCGACACTTAGGAGACGAGAAGGTGTCCCAGGAGAACAACTCTAGGTGAATTAAAAGACTTAACACTTCAATAAATAGTTTCTAATGCCAATCATGCCGCTCCTACCAGATGGGGGAGGGTGTTGGATGGGGTGGGAGAAGGGGGACTGCATACATTGGGAGGGAGCTTCATATTTTGAGAACCCTGTCCTTTCCATGGTCCTCCCCACCTAACATTTTAAATATTGTTTTTATTTATTTCTTTAAAAGATTTTATTTATTTTTAGAGAGAGGAGGAAGGAAGGAAAAAGAGAGGGATAGAAACATCAATGTGTGGTTGCTTCTCACGTTCCCGAAGACTTGGCCTGCAGCCCAGGCATGAACCCTAGACTGGGAATCAAACCAGCAACACTCTGATTTGCAGGCCCGTGCTCAAGTCACTGAGCTATGCCAGCCAGGGCTTAAATATTGTTTTCAAACAGCTATTATTTGTAGGCTATTAAGTATTCATTTATTATTCTGTATTTCAGTATTTTTATTTAGACACTTGTCATTCAAATGCAAAAAAAAATACTTCCTGTCTAATAATGTCAGGAAAGGGCAACTACTGTACATTGTGATTTCCATTTCCTTTGATTGGATATGGAACATTCTAGCATGTAGAAAAGTGAACAGCCTCGTCAACATTGAGCCGTGTTCTGGGAAGCAGTTTGGATTTCATTCTTGGTTCGCTACTAACTAGCTCTAGGACTCTGCACCAGTTCCATCAAGATTTACTGTTTTATTTTCTGAACAGGATTTGATTTGGGACAGAGATACCCAAACTGTATTGGCCAATCTGAGCCCATCTATGCACCCATCGGTCAGAGGAGACTGTGCTACGGGACCAGAGAGGTCCATCTGCCTCTGGGCATCGAAGCCCAGTAAGGCACAAACAGGAGTTTGCAGCAGAGAAGCGAGGGTTTCCTTTCAGGAAGTGTCTCACACCTGGAATCCCTGGTGAGCCAGTGCTCACAGACCTGACTCCGGTGGCTTCCAGGGGACGGGTAGGGAAAAATCATTCGTCATGCTGACTAAGGGCAGAGGGTGTGGTCTGTGCTCATTGGAAGGTGCTAGGGCAGAGGGTCTTCAGTCACTGCATCTGGTCCTGACAGCAGCCACGACCTCCCATTGGCTGGTTTTGCTGATTTTCTGGGCCTGGAGCTGAATCACAGCTGAGGCCTAGATGTCATCTCTGGTTTGACTGTGACACTCTCTCTGAGGTCAGCAGAAGCTTGTTGTTCCTAAGACTGTCTGATGCTGATGAGACCTCATAGTCCCGGGGTCTCAGTGATGAAGGGAGTGGGGAGGAGGCAGGTGAGTCAGGGTGCTGGACGAGGCCTGTCTCACTCAGAAGGGAAGAAAGGAGACTAGGTCATGTGGGAGAAGTGACATTTCCGCATCACGACAAACGGATCCTCTTGATCTATAGTTTTACCAAGGGTGCACCCAATGGGGAAAGATGATAATCTTAAAGTAGACCTGAGACATTGTTACCAGAAGGAGGAATTAATGTCAGACAACAAAACTGATTTGTACTTAGGAAAGGTGGTCAATAGTGTCCTAACAGCCTTAGTTTTCTAATGTCCTAAAGATTGGTTTATTCTATTTACTGGTATGTTACAACTGCTATTCTTATGTATTAAGTTGCTAGGAACTTTTCCAAGTTTACATATTTCTACTTAGATGAAAATAATCAAGGTGAATTTTCCAAATGTGATAGAGTATATTGCATTTATGTTCTACATATATTATTCCTTTTGTTAAAAGATAAACTAAGGCACCATAAAGTTTTCAAGAATTTGAGCAAGCACCAAACCAAAATATGGTTAGGAGTGCTTTGCACAGCACCCGAGGGAGAGCTTTTACTTTATAGAACTGATAAGGAAACAAAGTAAGGAAATTATTTGATTGTCAGCAGCCTAAGTGGTTGCTTTATTTAGGAAAGCCTAGTTGGCTGTGATTGTTGCCCTTGACTTTCGCTTTCTCTGGTAGAATTGTATTTACAGGGACTTGGCCCTGACCTGGATTTCGGTTTGCTTGGGTAGACTGCTAACACATTAGAACCACCACACTCTAATGGTCTCCCGTTTAATTAGTCTAGCACTCTTTAACATCCTTAACCAAATGAAGGAAGGATGAGATGGAGAAAGGACAGGCAGAGGGATCTTTAAGTAATGCCGTCCAGGAATGCATGAGGACTATGTGACACCCTGGACGAGTGAGAGCTGTTAGACCATGTCAGTTCAGTTGGCCTCCGTGCCGTCCGAAACGGATGCACTGTCAGGAAATAAGTCACATCGAAACCTCTGAGTGACCTCCTTCTCTCCCACATCTCACTCTGTCTGTGACGGCGGTCCTGCACCCAGCCAGCCAGACTTCCCGTCTTCAGCACCAAGTCCGTGCGTCCCAATGCCTCCTTTCCATCCCACCTGGATGGCTCCTTCCCCAGACTCTTGCTTCTTCACCACGCTGTGTCTCAGTGAGTGGCCAAGCCAGAAATAGTGAACCAGCTGTACCTCTCCCCTTACACAGCCAATTGTTTTAAACTCAGTTGGCTCTGCCTTCCAGCTCACTTTGTTCTCTACCCACATGCAGCTAACATTTGCAGTTAATTGATTAATACAGCATGCTGCTTGTTAATGGAGTAATTCGCAGGACCAGAGAAAATATGCACAATGAAATGACTGTAGTCATGAGGTCAGTACCATTATGGTGGTATGAATGAGCAGGCTTACTGTCTCCTAGACAGGGTGCACCAGAGGGATAGGACCGATGCTGCAGAAAGACAGGCCTGGATTTGAACTCTGATTCACTGTATGAATTTGGTGGGTTATATAATCTTTCTTAAACTTTTTTCCTCATCTAGTAGAATAGAGATAAAAAGATCTACCTCATGGCATTCATGCAAGCAATACATGTGATCATATATACATATAGTATATATATCTACAATATATGAGATTATGAAGATATACATCATTTATACATTTGACATGCATGTATTCAGCAAAAAATGCTGTATGTCAGGTACTGTTAATGGTATTACAGTGTCACTACTTAAGGAATTTATAATACAAGGAAAAGACAAAAATAAACACTAAAGTCTGACATTCAGACAGCTTCCTATGTGACTAGTGCTGTTTTAACTGCCTGTGGGTAATAGTCTATTGTATTACAATTCATTGGGTGAGCCTGTGAGCTGCTGTTAATACACTGACATTGCAGATAAATACGTTGAATCACAGGAATGATTAACTAATTTGCTCAATGTCATGTGCCTAGGAAGTCGTGGAGCCTGGGCTTGAGCTCAGGGATTAGTAAATTTGGGGGGTTGGACATGCTTTCCAAAGGACATGAAACTTACACCTAGTTATCAGGACTAGTTGGCCTCTCATGCCTCGTTCCTTTGTCCTACATCCTCTGGAGCTAGTTTCCTACCTCTCTGCATTTAGTGTTGTGTGACTGATGCATAAGGTGAAGAAATTATAAAGTGAGTGAACATGCAGTACTAATCTCTCTTTCTCCTCTGTGGTGGTTTCACACGACAGAAAGAGCCTTGTCTTCCAATGATGACCGAGAGTAGAGCTGACCCGTATTGGACGAGGACACGAGTGACGTGTGTGTGTGCGTGCACTTAACGGCCGACAGCAGAGTTTGTGGTGCATCGTGCAGAGGGAGAAAATCATTTTCTCTTATGGCTGAATCACGGAATGGTCATCATTCATTCCTGGCTGTTGGGAGTAAAGGAAATAAAAGGAAAGCAGTGGTAATGGCAAATATGGTTTGAAAGGGCGACACCTAAGTGGTGGGAGTTAAAAGAAGGGGTCCAGCAGAGAGATTAGTATTGGTTATATAAAACATTAAATAAAATTTCAGTGAAGGCTCATCCCTTAAAGGTAAAGTTTAGTGAAAAGAGGCACAGGTAAAAATATAAAGTCATCAGTTTGTGGGAGTTTATATGATAGATGCTATTTTCTGGATGAAGCGGTGTTTAAATTCATCTTCCAAGAGGAGAGGTGCTGGAATTTTACAATTTATCTTAGAATTAAGTGAATTTCACATTCAAGGAAACTATGGGACTTATAAATCACAGACACAGATGAATAATTTTATAGCTTTATGAAATATATTTTGTGAACAAAACCTAGCCTGTGGTATTGGATTAGGGTCCCTGCAGTGACATCAGGTGGGTAAATCTAGTCCTTGAGCACATATGTCAGCATGGTGCCTTTCTTGGGGTCCGGGCACCCAGCAGATATCCTCAGTCTCCCAACAGAATACCTCAGCCAAACGCCAGAAATTGGGCTGGGAGTAGGGTAGATGGGATTTTAAGTTTTTCCCTTCTTCTAGATGGTGAGGGAAATTTTACAATCTCATTTTCTACCTGCATAGGTTGCCATCCTTGAGGAACGTTGCCATCTCCCCCAAAGGACCAGTGAGTCAATAACAGCTGCGCAGAGCAGCTGCTTGCTACTGGAAAGTAGCTCACACTGCACCTGTCTTCTGCAGCTGCTGCAGCGTGCAGTTCAGCGGGTGAGACTCCCTTCATCTGTGTGCTGCTCAGCAGAGCGGAGCATCAGAAACAACTTAACGGGTTAGCAGGATCACTTATAAAAGTAGATCTGCAGGAAGGGTGCGAATGGAATTGAATTTCCACCTGAGCTTTTTAAATGCTGGTTACCTGGCAGGTGCTTACTTCACATGTTCCTTTGACACTGCCAGGGACTGCAGAGGTCCTTGAGTCTTCCTTGCCTTCCTCCAGATCCGCTGCACGTGACAACGCTATTGTCACACCATCCTTAAGCAAATGAAATGGACATGTAAGCATTTTTTTGAAGAAAATACTCTTTTTTAAGGTGGTTGGAAAACTACATTGGAAAAAAAATTTAAAACATTTGAATGTAGGATGAAAACAGTGGTTGTTAACGTTTCTGTCAGATATTTGTATTGGTTTACTCTCTTCAAAGCAGTGGTCCTCTGTGTGTACATTCACGCATATTGTTTTTCCTGTAATTCTGAAAAGTCTTTGATGTGAGCCCTGACTAGTGTGGCTCAGTGGGTTGAGTCTTGCAAACTGAGGGGCCGCTGGTTCGATTCCCAGTCAGGGCACATGCCTGGCTTGCAGGCCAGGTCCCTGGTTGGAGGCGTGCGAGAGGCAACCAGTTCCAAAGGATTGATGTTTCTCTCACACATCCATATTTCTATCTGTCTTTGTCTCCCTCCTTCCTCTCCTCTAACAACACATAAATAAAATATTTAAAGAATCTTTGATGTGAAATAAATTTAAGCTTATCCAAAATGAATTTTCTATGCTCTAAGCTAGATATATTAGAAAACTGGTGATAAAGGTTTGAAATGAGTATTTAATTAGAAAAAATATACTTCTAAAGTGAGTAGTTTTTTTAAAAAGTTCACATATGATATGGAAATAACAAGTCAGAAGATTTTAGCTTGTACTCTAAAATAGCTGAAGCAGATAGTTTCTTGTATGGATTGCTTAATTTTAGGGCAGTAAGCCTCTAGTCTGACTCCTGGAGATTAATTGTGATTTACTGACTTAAGGTGATCCCTCTGTCCTCACTGGTAATAAGGTGCACAGTCATGATGCAGAGGTAAGCAATCCAGTACCGGCCAATGAGATATGAAGAGAAACCTGCCGGAAGTTGGTGGTCTGCTGGGAAGGTGTTGCTTTCTTGACAATGAGGGCAGACGTGGCTCTCCTGTTAAGCCCCTCTTCCAGCCTTAAGCAAGACCTTAATGCCTGACGCTGAAGTGGCTGTATTTTATTATTTGTACTGTGATAGTTCCTTTCACTCCTAGTTTTTAAGTCTCCTTTTTTTTTTTTTTGTCTTCTGTTGGGTTATTTTAACATTTTTTTTTTCATTTTACCTATTTGTTTTACTACAGTTCTTTTCATCGGTATTTTTTTAAATTGATGCTCTAGGGTTTAAAATACATACTTAAGTTTTTACAATTTACTAAGGATGAAAATTTTACCATCTCAAGTGTAGGACTGAAATATTATCACTACACAAGGTCTTTTAAGTCACCCCTTCGTTGTGCAGTTGTCTTTCATGCTATTTATACACACATGGAAAACTCCATCAGAAAGTGTCATTTTTCCTTTTAACCATCAAACATGTCCTAAAGAACTCAAGAAGAGAAGAATGTTCTGTTATGTTTACCCAGCTATTACTCATTTGTATCGCTTTTCTTTCCTGATGTTCAAAGCTCCTTTCTGCTATCATTTCCCTTCTGCCTGAAGTGCTTCATTCAGTAACCATTTGAAAGTAGTTCTGCCAGCTCTGGATTTCATTCAGTCAGCGCCCCCTTTTTAGGCTTATGAGACTTGTCAGTCAGTTGACGAACAGAGTTTTCTGAGCGCCTTCTCTGTGAGGTGAGCCGCGCTAGTCTCTGAGCCCGTTTCTGACCTTGCGGCTCTCACAAGAAGAATGCTCTGATGAAGAAACTGCAAGAGCCGCGTGTCAGATGCAGAAGTATGGGTGATTTCTTAGTCTCAAGTGTGAGAGTGGGAGAGGATCTTAACACTTGTATCTGTACTAAAATCTCTGCTAGGTGGTTTTTTGGCCTGTGATTATGAATTCCTCATGATGAGAAGCTCATAGTTTACCAAGTCATTCTGTCCCTCTGCTCTTGAAAACATCGAAGATGTGTAGCTGGCAAACTTGGGGTACCCCGCTCTCACTGTGTTTCAGAGCAGGGCTGAGATGGATGACAGATGCCTGAGCAGGATCTGTGTGCCACCAATATGGTGTGGCCCTTAGATCTCTTGACTCTTGTGGAAATGAAGTTTCACTCCTAAAGGAAATTCTATTACTACAGTAATGTTTTAAGGATCAGACTTCCTTTTATGTATCTGATTGCTAAACCACAGACCTGAGAATCAAATTTCTTATTCATTTACTCATTGCTTTTAAAAAAAATAAGGGACTTGAACGTTCCAGATTGTATTTTATTTTGTTTTGCTTTATTTATATTTATTTATTTATTTATTTATTTATTTATTTATTTATTTATTTATTTATTTATTTATTTATTTTTATTGTTGACTCTATTACAGATGTCCCCAAAAGGCCCTGATTCGCATGTTTTCCCAATGCTACAGTGGTGGACTACAATGTCAGATTCAAATATGTCACTTCCCTCCTGATGATCTCAGTGGAAGATTAGTAAAATAAGTGGTGTGCACATATAGCGACCTTGCAAAGGGATCTGTGCTATCGCCCCAGACAACAGCCATTTGTTATTTGGAGTGAATCATTAATTTAATCTGACAGATTGAAGATGATATGGGAATTCAGGTGCAGCCTGCAGACCACCTGTCCCAGCTGACTTAACCAATGGCATCATTCTCCTTTCTACTGTCCAATGACATGTGTTCTGCATCTCAGACCAGCGCGTGGCAGCTCCACAAGATACTTTTTCAAATGACCTGAATCATGACTAAAATATTCATGTTTGAGTTTTTCATCTGTCCTGCATGATAAATAGAGATTAAAACTGATCAACATTGCAATCTGTGTTCATAGTTGGGGGAAATAACCAAGTCACAATGTATTGAAGAGGACCTGACACTTCTTATGTGCTTTAGAGAACCCCTCTCTCTCTCTTAAATTTGCATTTTTGTTCTTAGGAGGAGCTCCAGTGAATAAGACATTTCTTTTATCCATATACCTCTCCAATTCATTGCAATTACACTGGCTGAATTTTGTCTTAATTTTAAATCATCCTACCTGGTATTATGTTACTTGTTTAATAGCCTCTACCAAAATGATGATGTTTATATGAATGAAGGACACTTCAGTAGCACTCATAGTTGCTGTGGGTAGCATGCTCATTAGGATTCATGATTGGCTGGCTTCTGCAGACAAACATAAATGAATCTGGGAAAAGCAATACAAACCTGGTTTCTTTCTGTCCAGGAGAAAAACCACTATCAAAAAATTGTAAAAGTGTATTCAAGCATGCATCAACTTCCCATAAATAGAGGAAACACATAATGATAAAAGAGGAAGAGGGGGGTATGAAGCCCAATATTATTATTTCTCATGTTATTACTATTTTCTAGTGATGTCTGGTAGGAAGTGATTATTACTTAATCTCATAACCAATATTTAGTGAGGACCTATTATGTTTCAAGCAGTGGGAGTAAGAGAGACATATTCTCTGTACTAAAGACTCATGAAATCAAGTCAAGAATACAAATATTTATCAGTTTAGGGAGAGTCTGTGGGATGTGTAAACAGAGCAAAGAAACCAAGACTGGGGACTCAGGAGAGACCTGACGGGTGACTAGGAGCCCAGTGGCTCTTCCCTACGTGCCTGTCTCCTCTCCTTATCTCAGGTGTTTGGGTTAGAGGACCTTTCCCTCCTGGGGAGGCCACTCCTCTCCTCCCCACTCAGAGCTCTGGTTCAGATTTCCAACCACAGCTCCCCACCCCATGCTGTCCGACTGCCCTTGGGCCCAGCCCCTCCCAGTGTTATGTCAGCACAGCCATGGCATTCAATGTTCAGTTCATCTGCTACTGCCCTACATATCAGGGTGACCTACCTGAGAAAATCATGTATTTCCTTGAAATTTTTCTTACTTTAACAAAGAGTATAAGTTCTTTTTCTTCTGTAATCTAAACTTACAACTAGTAGTACTTACACCACCCATTTCCCCAAGTAATAAAAAAATGTAGACACCCATGGAAAGCATTCCCTAACTGCAGAGCAGGAAGTCCTCCCTCTCTGGGTCCCCAGGGCCTCAACCTAGTCCTTAGGCATGTGATCTTTGCACGTAGACCTTTAACAGTGACCAGGTCATGCTTCTCAAGCTAAGTATGCTCAGGTACACCAAGCCAGTCATGTGAGCAATGATCTTTAAGAGTTGTATGAAAAGAGTCCATTTAAATTGTAGGTAGCTGAAACCACTTTTACATTAAAAGAAACTTTGATATATTAAGGAGTAGAAAACAAAATTTGCAAGCATTTTTAAAGGTTTTACCAACACTACACACATTTCAAATTATAGCAGGCACCTTTGGGATATGTTCCTGAGGCTCCCTGAGAGCTGTATTAAATTTCTTAGGCCATGAACTCAATGGAAAAGGTTAAGAGAATTATCCCGGGTGCTTCTTGATATTAGTACCTTCCAGTCCACATCCTTGTATTAACAGACCTCTCTGTGTCTTCTCTGACAGTGTGACATTGCTCTCCTTAGAGGTATGGCCGAAGGCTGGTGTGGGGAGAACCTGGGGGCTGCATTACAACTGTGGACTACTGCAGGCACAACCGAAGGCATCGTTCATTCCTTGTTGGTAGCCCTGGAATTCAAGTTAGAAAAAGCCTAGCAGATGTTATACAGTTCCTCACAAAGATCTAGTGTGAAAGTGCCTGCTAAGGATTTTAATGCTATTCACTGTAAAGTTTTCTTGTCTCTTATCCTTGTTTGAATATTCTTCCAACAATCTATCAAGGAACTACATTTAAGCATATTTATTTGATTTCTAAAATTTCTCAAAGCTGTCTACTAAGTAGGCCTTTGTATTTAAAGTCCTATTTTTCTTCAATACTGGACCATAACAATATGATTATAAGCCATTAATTCCTCATTCCTATAAATTAGAGGTAAAAATTAAATAGTGTTAGATTAAAGCTAGACAAAGTTTGAAGTCTGAAAAATGAAGCTAGAATACCTCACACTGTAAGGAAGATAAGGTGCATCTGATAAAAATAAAATAAACTATACATTTTTTACAGTACTTGGTTCATACAATTTGTGAAGAAAAGTTTTAAATAAGAAATTCAGAAAATTGCATCTGGGGATGTAACCAAACTACTCATTTACTGATCAAATTTTGAAAGGTAAATATAGGCTTAAGCAAAATCAGATAGGGTACAGGTATAGTACCCTTAATGTGGAGTTTAAAAAATGCAAATTGCATATTGAAATATAGTTTATTTCTACCCTATGTAATCCTTCACTGGGGCCTGTCTTCATTTGCCACTAGTACACAGAATCAAGTGGATCCTAGCAACTTAGGATAATTGTTTGTTCATAGGTTTCAAGTGAATGAATAATTATCTTTAATAAAAAATATTTGGCCCTGGCTGATGTGGCTCAGTGGGTTGAGTGTGGGCCTACGAACCAAAGGGTTGCAGGTTGATTCCCAGTCAGGGCACATGCCTGGGTTGTGGGCCAGGTCCCCAGTAGGGGATGTGTGAGAGGCGACCACACATTGATGTTGCTCTCCTTCTCTTTCTCCCTCCCTACTCTAAAAATAAATAAATAAAATCTTTAAAAAACTTTGAGTGTCCCTGGATAGATTAATACACAAGGGGAAAGCTTTTCCCAGTTAATAATCTTCTAATAATATTAACAATCTTCCTTAACTTATTTTTTTCCTTGGTTTATCTTTTAATCCTCATATTTGCATGCCAGAATTTCTTAACTCATATATATCTATCGATATGTTAATTCCTATCATTAACAGCTTTCACTGTTTCATCTATGTTGGTATGAATATGACATGCTTTCTCTGGGCTCCAGATTGGATTTGGTTCCTTAAATTGGAAAAATGAACCATGATTTCCTTCATGTTGGGAAACATGAAGGTCATGTTTTTATGATACTGACAAAGGATTCGTTTTGACCCAGGCCTTTGAATAACATCCAGTTGGAAAGTCACGGATTGATGATCATGCCATCTCCTTTCTTACTAATTTTTAAAAAATTCTATCTGAGGACATTTTTTTTCATTGCTTTTAGACTGAGATAAAGGGAGAGAGGGAGAGAGAGAGAGAAACACTGTTGGGAAGAAGCAC
>PVIA01017140.1:0-16600 GCA_004024845.1 Tonatia bakeri
GCACTGTCTTCCCACCAGCACTGACCAGGCCAAGTTATGACATTTCACATGCCCCCACAGGCAGGCTGCCCTTTATTACCATAGTTACTTTTCTGGGCTTATATGTCTTATGCTAATCTGGAAGGTGATTTGTGATGGTCCAAGTATGTAAGGGATGATTACATTCTGTGAAGAGAAATAACATCTTTGTCACATGAATGCCAGGAACCTCTACACAGTTTGGCTGTCTTGCTTTACCCAGTAATGGAAAAGGAAAGAAAGGATATTCTATTAATTAGCTAAACTTTGAATTTTAAAGACACACTTTCTATGTCACTTTCCAGTGGTTTGCATACCAGGTTTAGCCATAAGTCTCTCGTTGCTCTAGGACAGAAATAGGCAATACCTTGTTCTTTTGATACCATTCTGCATTCTATCCCATTGGTGAAAACCCTGGCTTGTAGATACTATTTTGTTTGTTTGTTTGTTTGTTTGTTTTGAGGTCAAAGTATTTCAGAATCTTCCTAGAAACGTTGCTCAAGGAAGCCATTCCTGTATCTCTGAGTCAGTATGCAAAAGAAACACTTGAATGCAATTCCTGTGCTTCTTTTAAAGGGTCTCAGGGCTTCTTTTGGTCTGGTATGTGAGGATGCTAAGCCTTTGGGGCGCCCACAGTACTTCTCTTTGGATAAGAAGACCAAGGCAAAGTTGCTTAGGCAGACCAAAGGAAATGAGGGGATAATGATATGCTCTTTTCTAACTACCGCTTTTAATCTTTACATCTAATCCTTCTAAACCCCCAAAATTACAGCATCTGTGTCTATAGGCCTGAGCTGAGGTAGGGAGATGAGTGGGACTGGAGTGGAGGGGAAGCTCATCAGATAGCACATTTTGAAGATCAGCAAACGGGAAGTGTGACAGTCAACTTCTTGGAAGGGGACAGCAGAACCATAATTAAATTTTCTGATCTTGTTAGTCAATTTTTTCAGTCACTGCCCCTGAACCAGAGAACAGGGAGGGAGGAAGGACACTGTTGCATCAGTGGCGGCGGGGAGGGAAATGAGCTTTTCACGGATTATTGGGTTAGTTCCACTTCTTCCATTTTTTAATTTATTTGTCTGCATGTTCTCCAGAGCTGAAAAGGCTCCAAATCCTTTTCCATTTTCTTTTAATTAGATCTGATTTTGGAGTCTGAAAACTTGGGAGGGGCTCAGGTTACAATAGCAGGATGAAAACAGTTGGAAAGTCCTCTTCTCTCATCTCTTTGAATTCTGTTCAGAATTTAAGATTCTTAGTAATAAATTTCTTTTTTCTTTGTATTTCTTTAACAGTTATAGTATTTGCATTATCACCTTATCCATTTTGCCGTCTTATGGTTAAAATTCACAAACATTCCTCATGAATTTTAAAAGAAGAATATGCATTTATTTCCACAGTCCTTTCCTTTATATTCCTCTATGTATAAAAGAATACAGAATGGAAAATTTGGTTGTGATCACTCTGGGTATTTAGGAGGGGTAATACTAATTCTACATTCTCTCTTCTTTGAAGTACAAAGAAAGAAAAAATAATGGCCAGAAAAAGGAGCCAAATGATGCCATGGTGAATAACTTGGTTTATCACTTAAAATCACTAGTGGCTACAACTTTGGGGTAAGGGCATCTGAGGCTAACAAAAGCCATTCCATTGCTGCAGTCTGAGTGTGCTGTATGGCAGCAGATAGTTTTCCAGGTGCATTGGTGCCAAGACAGAATGCATGTCTGCTACTCACAGAGGCCTCCCATGGGCCCTCTGCACTGGAGAGCATTTGTTTATAATTCACCCAGGACGAGAGGGCCTCTCTGAGATTTTCTCCTTGATGGTTACAGGGCATTCTTGTAATGGTCTGACTTAACATCTAGGCTATAGAATATTGGGAAGCCAGATTTGGGAATTGCAAGTTGATGGGTAGCCATCCTCCACAGAAGCTGAAATCAAGGCTTCAAAGATAGCTCCATGATGACTGACTGAGAGAGGCAGGACACAAGTATTTAGTGATTGTGGACCAAGAAAAATGATTAAAATCTGAGCCCAAATGGAAAGCCACAAAGGCAGAGACTGAATTGTAGGTTTTGTTTTGAAGTCAAGTTGCTTTGTGCATGGACAGCACAAAGGAGATTACTCCTGGATTAGCAGAGCAGAGGTTTTTTTAAATATTTTTAAAATATATTTTATTGATTATGCTATTACAGTTGTCCCATTTTCCCCCCTTCACTCCTCTCCATCAGGCACACCCTCTCCCACCCACATTCCCCTCTTCTAGTTCATGTTCATGTGTCATAAATTCTTGGCTTCTGCATTTCCCATGCTATTCTTGCCCTCCCCCTATTTTCTACCTACCTTCTATGCTACTTATTCTCTGTAACTTTTCCTCCTCTCTGCTCCTCCCACTACCCTGTTGATAACCCTCCATGTGATCTCCATTTCTGTGGTTCTGTTCCTGTTCTAGTTGTTTGCTTAGTTTGTTTATATTTTAGGTGTGGTTGTTAATAATTGTGAGTTTGTTGTCATTTTACTATACATGTTTTTTATCTTCCTTTTCTTAGATAAGTCCCTTTAACACTTCATATAATAAGGGCTTGGTGATGATCAACTCCTTTAACTTGACCTTATCTGAGAAGCACTTTATCTGCCCTTCTATTCTAAATGAAAGCTTTGCTGGATAGAGTAATCTTGGATGTAGGTCCTTGCCTTTCATGAGTTGGAATACTTCTTTCCAGCCTCTTCTTGCCTGTAAGGTCTCTTCTGAGGAATCACTGGACAGTATTATGGGCACTCCTTTGTAGATAACTCTCTCCTTTTGTCTTGCTGTTTTTAAGATTCTCTCCTTATCAAAACTGTACTTGAACAATCATTAAAATAAAAAAATAAAAAAAAACAATAAAATTGACTGAAAGTAAAAAAAAAAAGATTCTCTCCTTATCTTTAATCTTGGGTAATGGAATTATGATGTTCCTTGGTGTGTTCCTCCTTGGGTCCAACTTGTTTGGGACTCTCTGAGCTTCCTGGACTTCCTGGAACTCTCAGAATGGGGAAGTTCTCCTTCATTATTTGGTCAAATACCTTTTCCACTTGTTGCTCTTCCTCCTCCCCTTCTGGTACTCCTATAATTTGGATGTTGGAACATTTAAAGATGTCCTGGAGGTTCCTAAGCCTCTCCTCATTTTTTTGAATTCTTGTTTCTTCATTCTTTTCTGATTGGATGTTTCTATCTTCCTTCTGGTCCACTCCATTGATTTGAGTTCCAGTTTCCTTCTCATCACTATTGGTTCCCTGTACATTTTCCTTTATTTCACTTAGCATTGCCTTAATGTATTCATCTAATTTGTGACCAAATTCAACCAATTCTGTGAGCATCCTGATTACTAGTGTTTTGAACTGGGCATCTGATAGGATGGCTATCTCTTTGTCGCTTAGTTGTATTTTTTCTGGGGCTTTGATCTTTTCTTTCATTTGCCCCCCCCCCCCGCCTTTTTTTTTGTCTAGGCACACCTGTTACATAGTGAGGGGCAGATCCTTAGGTATTTACCAGGACAGGCAACCCAGTAGCTGGGTTGTGATGCTGTATGTGGGGGAGGGGTTTGAGAGGGAACAATGGTGCTTGCTCTGCTCTCTGCTGTATTTCAATCACTTCCCCCACTTCCTGCAAGAAAACTGGGCCCTTCTGGTGCTGATTCCCATGTGGGTGGGTTTGTGGACATCCTGGAACCTTGTGGTTCTCTCCGATGAACTCTACTGTGAGGCTGGGAGTTTCTCCCAGCAACTCAACCCCCACAGGTGTTTTCAATCAGTGTTTTGAGGCTTTATTTCCCCATGGTGGGACCCTGGGTTGGGTGGTCTGTCTCGCTCCCCAGTTTTGCCTAGTTTATATGTGCGCAAATGTGGGACCATCCTGCCTGCCAGCTGCCTTGCACACCTTGCCCCTCCACAATCTGCAGCCTTGTTGGGTCCACCAGCAGCCCTGCCACAAGCCCTCTCCATCTGGCTGCCCAACTCCACCCCTCCTACTGGTCTGAATGAATATGTCTACTTTAACTCCTTGGTTGTCAGACTTCCATACAGTTCAATTTTCTGTCAGTACTGTTTTTTTTTAAAAATTGTTGTTGTCCTTATTGTGGTTGTACAAGGAGGCACAGTGTGTCTACCTACACCTCCATCTTGGCTGGAAGTCCAGCAGAGCAGAGGTTTTGAAATTTTCTATTTTATAGATATTTCATGAGTTCCTGAGAATGCCAGAGAGCCCAGCTGGTATTCTTTGTTGTCTGTTATGAATACACCAGCATGTCACACACGAGGGCAGCATACAGTTTAGCTCTGAATTCACCAGCCCTGCACTGAGCCTGGCATACATTGAAGGAAGAGATTTTCCCAGGAAGTCTGGGAGGATCACAGATGACCTGTGGAAGACAGGACCTTGAGGGATGAACAAAGTTGAAACTTGAGGAAATACAGAAGGAGGAAGGGTGTTTCTACAGAAGGAACTTTGTAAGTAATGGCATAGAAGGAGAAAATATGATAGGTACACAAGGAAAAGAAAGCAAGTTAGCTTGGGAATAAGAGTACATGATGGTGTGTAGTTGGGGAAAGGGCTGGTAAGGTATGTCAGAGCTGAATCACAGAAAACCCCAAATGTGTGACTTACATTTGTACTTCATAGACTAGGAAGTGGGGACATGGAAGGATGGTGAGCAGGGAGGGATGGGAACAACGCTGAAGGAAGAATAGACTTTCTGAGCCTCAGCTTCTTTGTAAAATGAAGGTGTTACTCCAATTGTTCTCTCAGATTCTTTTCTCTAAGCTTCACCTCAGCTACTGTAGAAAGAGGAAACAAATGACTGACAATTTCTGATTATCCCTGTACTAGACAACTCTCTGTCTTTCCACCTTTTCTCAGAATAATGAAGGGTAAGGGAGAGGGGGGACAGAGAGAGAGATATTACAAAACAAAGAGTTTTTTAGAATTCGTAGCTTTACAGTTAAAGGACAAAAAAGTCTTTAAACTTCCAAGGAAAATAAATCCTTAATAATACATAATTATTGTTGTTACCACTTTTGTGGATGGAAGTGATACTGCTGAAGTGCTCCTTTAGGACAAAAGCAAAATGAATTCTGGTATTTTGAAGTAAACTTTTGGAGAGCTGTCAGAGTTAGATAACAGTTGGAAAACAGATCTGAAACTCAGATTCACAGAAGCATTTGATGTAGTCTGGCTAAGATGCACATAAAAATAACATATTAAAGCGCACACTGAGCGTAGGACTCCTAGCTGCTTTTTACCTGACTACGGCTGCCTCAGCCCAGCCTTCTCTCTCTCCATCTGCCCTCTCTTTCCTGAGAGAGAAAAAATGATGGAAAAACCTCTTCAACTCCCCATGAATCACAGAATCATAGCTTTTTATGGCTAAGAGGAAACTTAGAGAGAGCCTTCAACTATTTTACAGGTAACAAAATATTCCTACAAATTCAAGCTATACTAGGAAAACTGGGACAGTGAGACCCATATATACGGGTTATGTAATCAATGTCTGTGGCAGGAATAAAGTTCAGATATTAATAAAGATGGACAAACTTTCCTTGAAGTGTTTTTCCATGAGATGCTGACCCTAACTCCCCATACCCTCCAAGGTCCAAAATAGGCTTCAGGACTTGGAAAACAAGTGGATCTGAGACTCTGGCATGGGGTAAGGTGGGAAAAATATGGAGGGGGATGTTGCATGGTCTCTCAGGCCTGGATGACTGTGAGGTCAATGAACTTGAATGAAGACATCCCTTTTCCTTTTTCAGAGCCTTCTTGCATGGTCCAGGCACGCTGCCTCATTGGCCTTGACACACCTTGTGCTGCCTGCCTGCAGACCTTGTCTGCCCTTTGTGGACAAAGATTAGGGAAGAAATGGCCAGATTTCCTGCCAGATCAGACATGGCAATGGAGAGACAGCTAAGCAGAGCCCCAGTCTTCTGCTCATGGCTATGGTCCTTCGTACCAGCCCGAAAACAGTAGAGAAAAACTCACTGAAGCCAATATGTGGTATTGCCTCTTGTGGATACCAGTCATTTATTATGGACATAAAGCTGAATGAAAACACAAGTAAAGGTAACAATGATTTTTGAACAAATATTAAACATGTAATTTCTGACTTGATATGATTTATTACAAAGGCAGGGCTCAAACACCCCAGAGCTAATCAAGACATATCAGGCTTTCATTAGAACAGATATTAGAATGAAAGTGCAGCTTCAATACACTTTTATAAAGTGAGATATAGTATGAGCAGTTCTTTCATTAGGGGTGAGAAAATCAAATTTTAAAACCAATGTCGACTTCGAAGTTCTTCTACTGATCATCAATTCAGCACTCATTTCCAATATTAATAACTCAGCTAAGCACCTGGCAGAAGGCTTCTCTCTGCTGAGTTAATAAGTTTTTCTGTGAGCCTTCATTTGATTGATTACATCACAGTCAGTGTGGCCACATAAAAAGTTGTCCGGATACAGGATTCTCTGAAGCAATAGTTAAAGAACAAGAAATTACTGAGGACAAACAAATTCTATTTTAGAATTGTTTATGAAAGTTCTAAGAAAAATGAAGTCAAAATACGTATAAGAGAAATGGGATTGTTGTCAATGTTTAACAAAAACTGAAGATTTTTTTGCATTTTGGGGAAAATATTTTGACCTTAAAAACTCCAATAGAATATTCTTATGTAGCAAGGGAAAGAAGTATATAAATATAAACAGCAAAGGTGAAGGTAAGGTAGATCAACTTGGTTCTCCACCAACACCTTTGGGTTTAGGAATCAGATGCTGAAAATGACTCCAGGGTTGAGGGAGATGATGTTCAGCTGGGATGTCCCCTGGAGGGCACCTGTATTTGTTCTTAGGAAGCCAATGAAGGCAACAGACTCTTGGAATGTCTTTGTAGGGAGAAATCTTAGCATTATTCCCCCTTCTCACTTTCCTGTATTATACTATAAACAGATCAGCTATATAATTTACAAGGCTCCCAGGATGAAACTGCAGGGCAGGACCCCTATCCAAAAATTATTAAGAATTTCAAAAAGGCAACACAGAGCATTAACCTATGTGTGGGAGCCTTCTGAGCCTGGGGCCCTGTGCCCTGTGTAGGTCACGTACTCAAGGAGATAGCCCTAACTATGCATGGGGGAGCAGGAGCCACAGTGGCTCCAAGTTGTCTTCCAATAGACGGGTTTACCTTTCTCACTGGTTACTGTTAGCCCTTAAGCACCAAAAAGGTTGGGCACAGGGGAAGGGAAGGGACAGCACCTGCAGAAATCATGCCATACCCTGCTTTGGTCATCACATCAGTCATGTTCTTCCTTCTCTGTTATCTCTTAATCAGCTACACCTGCAGGAGTCTCCTGTGACCCAAGGATCCTTTATTTATTCATGTGATCTCAAACAGTGAAGGAGTACAGTGACACACACTGTGCCAGGGGCCAAAGACACAGAAATGAATAAGACAAGGTACTCATCCTTGAGAAGCTCCATCTGGTGATGAGAGAACTTGGCTTTCATCTGAGAACTGGCAGAGTAGCATCTCTTGTGAGGACATGAGGGAAAAAAAATTGTCATTTTCAGATAGAATAAAATATTAGCAGAGTGTGCATCAGTTTTTCATTTTTCTGGGAGGAAAGGCATGGAAAGGCATAAATCCTTTAGTAAATGACCTGTCCTTATTTATCAGTGGTTTTGGATGGAAATGGAAAGGTGAATTGATCTTCATAGGTCAAGACTATAGGACCTTAAGAGGGAAGCAGAATCTGCTGAGTAATGGGCTCAGCAACTTCCAGAACTGAGTGGCGTAGACACCTGGACTCCTAGCAGTTGTACATGGTGCCATTTGTGATACAATATAAAGTGGCCTCCTTGGGGTGGCCTCCACCTTGGGCAGTTGTCCTCACAAGGTGGGTAGGAGTGTGAGGAGGGTATCTTTAGGTACATAGGCCTGCACAGAGAAATGGCCTAGTAAACTTGATTTTTTCACAATGTATGTCATATTAGATAAGTCCAAGAAGGGAAATAGAATTTATTGAATACCTTTAATCACTCTCTCAATTTATTTCATCTCAAGAAAGCTTTCCTGAGGGGGGGATGTATCTTCAAATCCATGAGGAATGAACCTCATAGTTGCTGGCTTCAGAACAGTGTGTTTTTGCTTTGTATTTAATCATGACAGACTTTTTCTTTCCCCTTCTGTGAATCTTAACTAGAATACAACAGATTTATTTTGGGTATGGTTGAAAACATTCTGATTTTCATCTTTTCTGTAAATATTTTGAAGGTGGGTAAAGACAATCTTCCAATGCTCCCCTCAGAAATATTTTTTTCCTCAAACTGTGTTTATAACATATTAAACTAAATAAACATTCTAAAGACAAAGATCAAAGATGTTGGTTTTTCTGTCTGAATAATGTCAAGTAATTGGTCAGGCTGTAGGTTGGAAAATAGCATATGTGGTTGGTGTGCTGCCTGACCTGGACTCAATGGGGTTCTAGCAGCAAACTCATTCTTCCACCCACTGCCCATTTCAGTGTGACACATGGATTTGCTCTTCCCTGATTTTAGATAGAATGCTGGGCAAATTCATAATCTTTTCTTTAGGTTACTCTCCAGTGACAAAATGTCTTCTGACCAGTTCCATCTCATGAAAGTTTTTATTTCATAATTAAGATGTCCAGCCCAGTGCCATAGTCATATAACTGCACACTCTTACCAAGTTTAAAGCATTTCCCTCTGTGAGCTTTCCCAGGCTGCTTGGGGCTGGGAAGTATGGTATGGGGAAGGGGATGCTAACTGCTTCTCTCTTTAAATTATTGGATTGTTATTATGATTAGTGGGGTTGGTTATTGATCACAATTCTGTACTCCTTTCCTTTGCCATGTGCTTAGAATGGGTAGAGTCTACTTCACCACCCCATGATTTTGGACTTGGCCAATGGAAGGATAGTAGTAGTTGTGACCCAGAGCTTGATAAGTGCCTGAGTGGTTTGTCTTGGTTTCTCGGACTCCTGTGGTCCCAGGAAAAAGGCCATGTTTCAGGTAGCTCATCCAGAATGCAGGCAGACCCCATTTAATAACAGCTCAGTGTGTCCTACAAAAGCAGGGAAGCCATTCTTTGGAATGTGAGGATAACTGGAATTAAATGTTTTTCTTTTTCATCTTTGGGACCTCCGGAGGAATTGAGACAAAAATAGTTCTATTTTTACATTCTGAGACATAGTAAATATATTTTCTACTGTGAAGTTGAGAAAAAGCATAGACCCACACTGCACTAAAATTTATGTGAAGCACTTTGTACAGTGCCTGGCACATAGTAAGCACTCAATAAACAGAAACTCATTATGGTTATTAGTATTATTAGTCAACCTTTTTTTTCCTGCAGGAAGTGAAGTACCCAAGGACCTTACAATTACTGTTTATGAGTAAAGAGAGTGCCTTGGAGTTTCCTAGCTTTGGAAATTATTCTGGGCAACTCAAAGGCTGCTGACTGCATTTCCCACTGAATATTAACCCAGATTCAGGACTAGAGAGATGAAAGGTTTACACAGCCTACCTGTGATCAATGCTACTGTAAAGGTTTAGCTGTTTTATCTGTTGGCTCTTTGTTTATTCTCAGAACATTCATTAAGTGCCTAAGCTGGATATCTTCCATTTACCCCTTCAAATCCACCCTCCATCCTTTGCATCCTTGCTTTGGCCCAGGGAGACTGACCTGCATGGGTTGTGTCAACCGTGCTCCCTTGTCATTTGGCTGTCAGTTGGGTTCAGCCACCAGGGAATCACAAGTGGGGGATCAAAGGCAGCAGGAGAGATGGATCTGGGTGTTTATTTCCCTTCTTTCCTCCCTACTGAACTTGACTTGACTTTATCACTCTACTAAACACTATGGCTTCTGCCACACAGTTCTTGTCATAGAGCTTTTCTCCCCACGTTCCTGTAATCACCCTGCGGTTGCTAGTCACTGACTACTGCGTGGTCTCTTACGATTTCTCTCAACCAGCGCATCTCAATTTTGGTTGCACATTAGAATCATCTGGGGAGTTAAAAAAATTCCAACCTGATATCCACGCTGTGCTCAGGACCACCGTTGTCTGCCAGAAATGCAGTTTGAACCACATATATAATCTCAGATTTTCCTAGTAGCCACATTATTACAATAAAAAGAAACAGATGAAATTAATTTCTATAATATATTTTATATAACCCACTATGGCCAAAAATATTACCATTTCAATAAAAATCATTCTAAAATGTATTAAAAGATATTTTGTATTTTTGGTATTAATCCATCAAAATTTGGTACATATCTTACACTTAAAACACATCACAATTTGGATCAGCCACATTGCAAATGTTCAGTAGCCATATGTGGCTACCTTATGGGATAGTGCAGCTTTAGACTAATTGGATTAGATTCTCTGGGGATGAGCCCTAGGCAGTGTTTTTTAAGACTTTCTAGGTCATTTAATGTGTAACAAGCTTGAGAGCCACTGTATTTAAAAAAAATAAAAATATGTTTACTGATTTTAGAGAGAGAGGAAGGGAAAGAGAGAAACATCGATGTGAGAGAGAAACATTGATTGGTTGACTTCCATACATTCCCTGACTGGGATCATACCCACAACCTAGGTATCAAATGACTGGGAATCAAATCCCCAACATTTTGGGGTAGAGGATAATGGTCTAACCAACTAAGCCACACCAGCAAGGGCAAGAGCCATGGTTTTAAACCCTGCCTACATCTTTGTAAGTAGCCTTTTATTAAACTCTTCAAATTGCCTAATTCAAAAATACCATCTATTTGGCGCTTGTGCACAGCCCTGGCTAAGAACATAAAGATGGTTTAGGCAGAATACCTGCTTTCTGGGAGCTCCAGTGTTCAGCAGAAGACAAACAGGTCAGTAGACTGTTGCAGTGTGAAGAGCAGAGCTCAATGATCCATAGGCAGATTGAGTGCATCTTCCAAAGACCAGCAGATAGGGCCATCAACAAAGTGAGAAGGGGTTTTAATTTTGTTGCCCACCCAGACGCTGGAAACAAATATTCACACACCTCTTACCTGGAATTTCCACAGGTGTATTGCTGTATACACAGGCCCCTAATCTTGGGTACTGTTTTAAAGTAATTGGTGAGCTCCGGTAGTGTCAGACTTCTCAGGTGAGGAGGTCCTGCAATGTGGGTGGGAAGGGAGTCCAGAGGATGCCTCTAGCTGTTGCAGAAGACGTTGAGGAAATAAAAAAACATCAAGGTTTCTGGACACTCAATTTGAACTCTATTAAATGAAACATGGGTCTTTTGAGAGAGGTGCTTGTTGGGGATTCAACTGTGCTCTGCTCAGAGAATGGCCTGTGGGGACAGATCTGTCACAGGTGCCTGGTTTGAGATGAAGGAGTCCCTCCAGTCTGTTTGTGAGCCAGCCAGTTTTGTAACTGAAGGTGAGCCTGACCCAAGAGCTCTGTGCTCTGTGGATAAGGCCACTCAGCCTGACCATCCAGTGAGCTTATCATGGACAGTGTGTCTGTTTGCGCCCCTTCCATTAAGCCCCATGGGGACCATGGGATGATGTCAGAATTTCCACATCATGTGCAGTGACAAACAAGCTACAAACTGAAACACTCATTCACAGAGGCTTGCTGCCTGTCTCTCCAAGTGGCCCATTTCATCCTGAGGCAGTTCTGAGCATACAAATGTTCTTTGTACATTACAGTGGTGAAACACTGCAGAAGGCCATTTATGAAAGGGGCTAGAAAAAAGATAATCACTGTTGTTTTATCATTGATCTAGAAACAACAGCCAAGGCAGTTATAAGAGAGAAGAAATAAGTGTCAATATTATAAAGGAGAAACAGAATTATCATTCTATGCAGTTGATACTATTGTACACAAACCAAGGGATTTTTATGGAAGAATTATTAGAAACAATAAAAGAATAATAAGGTAGCTAGTTATAAAATCAATACATAAAAATCAATAGCTTTTTTATCTTTAACTTTTTATTTTGAAATGCATCATGTATACAAACATATATGTGCACATACTTAATTGAAAAATATATATACAATTTAAAATTAAGGGAGCAACCAAACTCTCTGATCACATTTTCCTCTTCCCTCCATTGTTAAGCATTGCCTTGTTTCATTTACTTTATGGTGTTGCCACAAGTGCATGCATCTCTAATTAGAATATTGTTAATTTTGCTATTTTTGATTTGCTTGTTTCGTTCATCATCATGTTTCTCAGTCATCCATGTTGACTGTGTAGCTATCATTTATTCACTTTCCTTTCTCTGTAGTACTTCATCATATGACTTTATGTCATCTTTTCTCTGAAATTCTGAATGTAAAAAATGACTTGAATGGTGTGTATGGTACCGGACCAGTTTAGTGTGAAAATTCATGTTCTTACTTGAGAAAGTTATCTGAATTTGAGGTGTTGCATAATATGTATATATATATGCATATACATGTATTTATATGTATATATGTGTATATATGCACATATATGATACATGTATACACACATTATCTATTGTATTCCTAAAATTAAAACAAAACTCACTGTATTTGGGGTAAAAGGTTGCTGACCTGTCCCATACTTTATTCAACCATTCCCACGTCAGTGGACATGTGTGTTGTATTTTGCACGTTGTTTCGTGCATGTGCGCCAGAGTTTTCCTGGATCTAGGAGTGGAAATGCTGGGTCATGAGATACGTACACATTCAGCTTTACAAGAAACCCAGTTGTCAAAGACGGCTAAATCAATTTTTAAGTCTACTGACAGTATAAATTGTTCTCTTTGCTCACATTCTTACTAGCGTTTAGTGCTGTGGGACTCTAACATTTTTTCACTCTGTAGAATGAAATTTGTATGTCTTTGTGGTTTAAACTTTTATTTTTTTGATTACTAATGAGTTTGTAAATCTTTCCAAGTGTTTGTTGGCCACTCGGATTTTGTCCTTTGTGAAGTGTTTGATACATCTTTTGCTATTTTTCCATTTTTTTGCCTTTTTCTTATTTATTTGTAAGAGTACTTTATGTATTAAATATAAAGATCCTGTATTATTTATCTTCTCCCATTTGTGGCTTCTTTTTCTCAATGTTATATTTTGATTAACAGAATTTATTTAAATTTAGTTGAATTTATTTTACTTTAACTTTTGTTTTCTCTTGGTGTCTCAATAAATCCATTTTTATCCTGCAGTCATAAAGACATTTTTCTACTAAAGTTTTATGGTTTTAACTTTTACAATTGAGGTTTTAGTTTACCTGGAAATGGGTTTTGTAAATGATGTGAACTGGTATTACATTTTTTTTCTATAAGGATAACCCATTGATCCAGTTCTATTTATTGAAAAATACTTCTTTTTCTCATTGATTTACCTCTGTCAGAGAATGTGTGCACATGAGTGAGTCTATTTCTGGGTTTCTGCACTGTTTCACTAGTTTATTTGTCTCTCCCTGCATCAATGCCATATTGTGATAATTATTTTCTTTTCATTGTACAAATTGATATTTGACTTTTCTTTAAGTGTACCCTAGATATTATTGGTTATTTGTATTTTTATATAAACTTTAGAGTAATTTGTTGATTTGCACACACACACATCACAAACATAATGTGAAGAACTAACGTCTCTATAATGAATCTTCCAAAGCATGAGCAAAGCATCTATCTTCAATATTTAAATTTTATTGTCTTTCAATAAAGTTTTATAATTTTCAATGCAGAGGTTTTAACACATTTTGTTAGGTACTTGATATTTTAAAATGCTATTGTCAAGGGTTGGTGTCATTTAAAAATTCCAGTTTCTGTTTATTGCTGGTATACAGAAATGCAATTGAATTTGTAAATTTTTTAAACAATACAATTCACAGGCTTGATTTAATATAGATGTATTTAGAAACATTTACCAGTTAATTATAGTATATTTTTCTGGAGCACACCTGGAGCACGTATAAATATTGACCATGCTGCAGAGCATCTCTGTATCATACATACCACATCATATTCCACAATTTAAGGATAAAAAAAACAAAAACACTTGGGAGAAAAAACTTATGTCTTCAGGAAAAAAAATGTAAGGCATTCTTAAACTGATATACATACCAAAACTTGTCAAAGAACTCAGGCTGCACTTAAAAAAGAAATTATAAAAGTATTCTTAAAAAACATATAAGGAGAAAGGCTAAAATTTAATGGTCTAAATGTTGAAGACAAGGACATAGAAATAGAAAATAGGACAAAGACAAAAAAGAAGTAATAAAATAATAGAAATAAGAGTTGAAGCTAAAAAAAAGTATAAGACAAACATATGATAAAAAAGATCAACATAGCTAAACCTTGGTTCTTTGAAATGGACCTGGGAAATGATAAAGCACACACACAACAGATTTAGGATTGAAATGGGGGACAATTTAAAGACACAGCATACATGTAGAAATGTAGTAAGAGAATGATGTGGGTGGTTTGTACCTGTAATATTAAAATATTCTTAAGACATCTAGAAAATATAATGAAAGAAAACTGGATCAATGAAAGCAGAAAATAATCTTTGCAAAGAATGAACAAACATACCCAGACAGTTTTATAGGTGAATTTTTATAAACTTTAAACTTTTATACAGAGTCTCCCAGATAATTGAACAATAGAACACCCTCCCCCCCTTCAATTTATGATACAAAAATAACCATAGCTCCAAACTTTGAGTGAGGCAGTTGTCCCTCAGTATCCTCAGGAGGATTGGTTCCCGGATGGCCAGAGATACCTGAATCTACAGATATCAAGTCCTTTATAGCAAATGGTGTAGTTTTTGTATATAGCCTGTGTTTGCATATAGGCTACAGCAGTGTGTACCTATGTATCACCATATTTGCGTGGATATAGTGCTCAGGCTATGAAAATTCAAGGTTTGCTCTTGGAACTTTCTGGGATTTTTTTCAAGTATTTTTGCCTCATGGTTCATTGAATTCGTAGATTTGAAACCTGTGAATATGGAGGGCTGACTGTATATTTCAGGCCAACTGGCTCATGACCACATGTGCAAAAGCAAAAACAAAGCCCAAACCCCTAAATATTGATGGATTGAATCCCGGCAATATACATAAAAATATAATAGATTATATCAGAAGTTATATTTTAGGCATTTAAAAAATTGGTTTCATGTTGTAAATCCTCTCAATGATTTCACTACCTAAATAGTTCAGGGGGATATAAACTGCTCTCAAATGATGCAGAAAATCATTTGATAGAATTCAGAATCCATGTATCATAAATTAAGGGATAGAGGAATGGTTTCCCTAGATATTGCTGCTTGCATCTTTAGCACAAATCTAATATTAATTGGCGCTTTCACTTGTCCAAAATAATGCAAAGACGTTAGCATACTTAATTTTCATTTGCCCTCTCTGACTTATATGCATGTTTAAATTTAAATGTATTTTAAGTCCCTTGGGCCTTTAGTTGCCAGTTTTATACTCAATATTTGTATAGATGTATCCCCATTTTTGTTGATCATTCTGTCCTGCATTTCTAATTTTCCTCTAGAGATCATTCTTCTTCTGCCTCTAGAGAATCCTTTGGAGTTTCTTTAGTGAGAGTCTTCTGGTGATGAACTCCCTTGTTTTTTTTGTTCTGTGCATCAGTTTTTAAAAACTTGTTTTTGAAGAGTATTTTCACTGAAATTGTAGGTTGACAGTCTTTTTCCTTATATCACTTTTAGCAGATCATTCAGCTGAATTTTGGCTTTCATTGTTTCTGTTGAGCAATTAACTTCCCATTGTATTGTTGCTCCTTAGAAAATTATCTAACATTTTTCTCCAGCTGCTTTTAAGATTTGCTTATTGTCTTTGTTTTGAGGTAGTTTTATGATGATATGTCTAGTGTTTTCTTTTTGCTTTTTTGTTTGTGCTTCATAGGGCTTCTTGAACACACTGGCTGATGTTTTTTCCATATGTTTTGCAAAGTTCTAAGCCATTATCACTTCAAATTACTATCTTTCTTAGTCTACCTTGCTTTCTTCTGAGAAATTTGTTTAAACATAAATTACACTTCACACAATCTTCAATATCTTTTATCTTCTCTCCTGTTTTCTTCCTCCCCCATCCATTTGTCTCTCCTTTCTTTATTGTGGATATTATCTTCTAACATATTTTAAGTCACAAATTCACACTTTGGCTTTTTTCCAGTCTGCACTTAAATTCATCTAATGAGTTACTTATTTATTTGTTTGTTTATTTACTTTGTTTTATTATATACTTTTTAGCAATACAATTTTCACTTGGTTCTTTTTTATATTTTCTAGTCCTCTTCTGAAATTCTCAATTTTGCCTTTTATTTCTTTGAGTACACATATAGTTATTTCAAAGTCTGTGTTTAATAAACCTAATATTTGGACCTCTTATAATGCTGTCAGAGAAAAATTAGTGCCAAGAATTGGGCTAGTCTGTCTGAATCTCTCTTCTCCCTCAAATCTTGGCTTTGTAATTCTTCACTATTTTGTTAGCCTCCTAGTTCTTTAAGCAATTAAAAAATAAGTTTGGCCCAATTCTTATAGTATCTTATAAGAA
>PVIA01017141.1:0-16600 GCA_004024845.1 Tonatia bakeri
AAAAAAAAAAAACCTTCTGAGTAAGGCATTTTGTCCCATTTCCCTGATTTTTGACAAAACAACTCTAGTTATAGTATAATACAGTAATTTACAGACCCATTCAGTGACCAGTGCTCTCCTGAGTCTAAATTATACAATACACAAGCCGAATAATTTTACAATAAAACCACATTCGCTCTAGATATACATTTGTAAGTTGATTAATTAGCCAGAACTTGCCCCAATGGGATGTTTCCTGGAATAGAGGCTTTCCCCCCCGCATTCTACCAGATGGAACTCCAAAGGGTACCCAAAGCAAACCAGCCATCATTTTTTCAGACCAAGCTCTCTAACCCAGAATGGCACCTTTACCAGACAACCTAAACCGTGACCCAGGATTTTAACCTGAACCAAAAAGCACGATTCCTTTAGACGTGATAAACTACACGAAGTCTCGGGAGTGTGGGCGGGGAGAATCCCCAAGTGAAATCACTTGGCAGCAGCTTGGGATTCTCCAAATCCAAACTCTGGGGGCCTCTCAGCCCAAGCAGCCAATGGGACTCCCCACCAAATACTCAGACTGACTGGAGAAACCCAAACTGTGTCCTGGATCGGAGTCACCAAAATATGAAATAGGAAAAGACAGCATTCCAGCTACCTGTCATTACCAAACCCAATAAGCAAATGTTGCAGAAAATAACTCACACGCAGGAGAGATGGCGGAGCACGATTCTTCATTACGCGTGGGCTCAGGGGGAAAACCCAAATCCTGAGCCCCGATCTCTAACTTTCCGGGATTTAAATAGCCTCAGACCCCCTGCCTATGTGGCAAAGCGAGGTTACAGAAGCTAAATGCAGAAGTTAGGTCTAACTACCTTATATGGGAGACAAAGGAACGAAGGGCGCAGGGTCCTAGCACAGAAGCACAGGGTCCTAACGCAGAAGTTACAAAGTAGCCTAACATGGGGGTTGCCTATAACACAATGACAGTGATTGAATGTTTATGGGCACTTTATTCAGATGGCCGGCGATCCAAGAAAATGGCGGGTTCACACCCTAACAGACCATCTATCTTGTCTTTTCTTCCCAGGCCAAGGTTCTTATAGCAGGGAATAAACAAGGTGTGGTGAGGGGTTTTGAAGTTCAGGGAGGATTAGGTGAAAGAAACTGCAACATTCCTGTCCTGGGCAGTTAGCTGTTCCCAGGGACAGGTGGTCCTCTGTCTCTCCCTGGAACACAAAGGACTGAATACCTCCACTCATCCCCAGGTGGTGGTCTTTAGCAGTGCCCCCGGAGGTCAGCTGCTCTCCCAGGAGCCAGGGTGGGCCTTATCTGTAGGACAGGGGAAAAAAAGCTTTAACTTATACATTACTTACTAAGCTTATAACTATTTACCTTAAACTAAAAATTTCAAACTCTTAAGTCCCCTATCAGTCCCGCAAAATGAAATGTCACTGGTTTGATTCTCGGTCAGGGCACAGGCCTGGGTTGCAGGCCTGATCCCTGATCAGGGGCCTGTGGGAGGCAACCAATCGATGTTTCTCTCACACATGGATGTTTCTCTTCCCCTCTATCTCCCTCCCTTCCCCTCTGTAAAAATAAATAAAATCTTAAAAGAAAAAGACTTGGCAGCTTATTCTCTCACCTTCTACAAGTCTTTACTCACATGTCACTTTCTCAGTGAGTCCTTTCATGACTGCTCTAAAATACACTTTCCTTATTATCTCTTTATCCTTTCTGTTTTGTTTTGTCAATACTACTTATCATAATCTGTTATACTACGCATTTTACTTGTTTTATTTGCTTTCATCCTCAAAAATAATGGGAGTCCCTTGAGGACAAGGATCTGTATCTTTCCTATTCACTGCCAAATCTTCAATGCCTAAAACAGCATTTGGCACAGAGTAGCAAATATTTATTATTGATGGTAATGGATGAATAATTGAGTTTATTTTCTGATTAGTTTATAAAGCTTCCAGTGTGTCTCAAACCACACTTTTCCACTTCCCTACTCCTGCTCTTGAGTATGATCCTTAACTTTGTGCAAAACAACTGTACCTACATAACTTCTTAGATTATTGCTTTGTCTGACTGTTGCTGAAGTACTTTGGAAAGAGTGAGGTATAGAGGTATAAACTTTTCCATTCTTCCCTTCTGAGTTTTGGCTAGTCTAATAAATTGACTCAAAAGCAATGAGGCAATCAACGCTTATGTGTTATCAAAACCGGAAGAGATACTGGCTTTCGGGCTGCCTGTCATACCAAACCCAATAAGCAGAGACAAAGACTGAATCTTTATGGGCGCTTTATTCAGATGCCTGGCGATCTGAGAAGACGGCAGGTTCATACCCTAACAAACCATCTTACGTTTTCTTTCCAATCCAGCATTTTTATAACAGAGAACAAAGTGACCTGAGGGGTTTTGAAATTCAGGGAAAATGAGATTTTAAAAACTGCAGCATTCTTGCCCTGGGAAGTTAGCTGTTTCCAGAGGCGGTGGTCTTCTGTCTCTCTCTGGAACACAAAGGCCCGGATATTTCCACTTGTCCCCAGGCCACGGTCTTTAGCAGTGCCCCAGGTTGACTGCTTTCTCAGAAGCCACAATGGGCCTCATCTGTAGTTTCTGAAACAAAAGGTTTAATATGCATTACTTACTAAGCTTGTAACTATTTACCTTAAACTAAAATTTTCCAACTCTTAAGTCCCCTATCATTATCTCCACCTGAGAAGTCAGGAGGGTCTGGGCCTTATTATGTCTGGTAATAGCTCTCTTCCTGCTACAGGTCCCCATCTAAATTCTTTGAAGGGGTTACGGGAGAGGTGAAAAGCTTTTCCTAGGCCTGCTGGGTCTTATGTACCGTTAGTTCAAAGGAATTCACATGCCAAAGTGGCACATTTAGGGGTAATATATTTTGTTCCCTCTCAGAGAAAAACAGACTTTCCTTCCAATCCAAGAAGGCTGTGAAACCCCGTGTTTTGGGTGTTTGTTTTGAAAGGAAGCACAATTTGTGCCCCCAAACTGTGCCTCTTTGGCATAAGGATTATTTTAGGCTGGTTATTTTGAGAAACTGCAGACACAGGAAAAGCTTGAAAACCAAGTCCAAGGTACTCTTGTGTAAGGGTCATTTACATTTATAAGGGAAATTTCCATTTGTAAGGAGGTCTCCTCCTCTGTACCATGAAGAGGAGGGTGACTCTGATCTCTAGAAACTCTTATCAATGCAGAAGGCAAAGACCTAAATCTGCATAACAACCATACCCTCATTTACTATACTTTGCCTGTGAACATCTCATAACTGGCTCCCACGCCCAATATCTTTCTTTTGTCTTTAGCTGAAGATGGTGTTTCGGCTGGTGGCCTGGGGCATTTTGAGGAGTAACTCAGTTTTCCTGCGTCTTTCCCACATATACAGGAGGTATTCATGTTATTAAACTTGTTTGTTTTTCTACTGTTAATCTGTCTTTTTATTCAGGGGTTTCTCAGCCAAGAACCTTGAAGAACACAGGGAAAATTATTTTTCCTCTCCTATTGTTACAGAGTGCAGCCAAGAGGGGGGACCCCAAATGGACATTTAAAGTGGGGTCCAGAACTCAAGGTGTTCAGAAAATACTAGGATGTCCTCACCCCCCCAGGTGTGGGTGGGGGGAAGGGACAAATGGAGCAGGCCCATTGAGAGCTGTTTTGCATAGCAACAGCTCTGCAGCTAACCTCTGGCATTGTCATTTAACATACCTATAAGCCTTAGGCTGGTTGCTTGAATACGCTAAATAGCTATGGCCATGCTCTGGGCCAGGGGGATGGAAAGGGACCCCCCCCTCAAGATGTGACTGGGGGGGCAGGTCCCCTGAGTTACAGCGCCTGTGCGGGAGCTCGGAGATGACTGGCTCTATGACATGGGGCCACACCTGCCCAGACCCATGATGGTGACCAGAAAAGCTGGAAAGGACAGCAGATTGAGGGCAAGTGTGGCCGAGTGTGGGAGGAGTCGGAAATGGGGCTGCTAAGGAAGATTGGCACGGGGATTTAAACCCAGACATGGCAGCCATAGGAGAGAGAACCACGAGGTTTTGGCTGAGTGGGGACTCCCGTGGTCCTGGGGGAGAGAGGACCACACAGCTTTGCCAGAGTGGGGACCCCTGCAGCAGTAGTAGGGGGAACCACTACCCAGCTTTAGCAGAGATTCCAGTAACACAGCTGAGGGTGCCAAGAACCGAGGGAGGCCTACCAGCCAAGCACGGATTACTGGGAAGAACCAGGGGTTGCCTGAGCCTGGACTTCTATTTCCTTTCCTAAGATACGGTACCCCAGACCAGGCAAAGGGGAAGGAAGGACTGCGTGCATTTGTGGGTATTTTAAGGGACTTTAAGATTTTGATAAAGACATTAGGTCACTACTTTAAGTTTGTATAGTATTAAATAAACGTTTCCTTTCCTTTTCACGAATCTCTGGCATTGAGAGATGTCTTTCCTATAAGGCAGCGGACATGATGGACCTGAGTCTCTTTCAGTAATAGTATTATCATCCCAGGCCCCCCTTGTTTGTTCTGTAACACTATAGCTTATTTGTTTAAGGGCAATTTTGTTCCATGTCCACCAGATTCTAAATACAAAAGCTATAGCCCTGGCTGCTGTGGCTCAGTCGATTCAGTGCTGGCCTGCAAACGAAACAGTCGATGGTTTGATTCCCAGTCAGGGCACATGCCTATGTTGTGGGCTGGGTCCCTGGCTGGGGGTGTGCAAGAGGCAACCGCACATTGATGGTACTCTCCCTCTCTTTCTCCCTCCCTTCCCCTCTGTCTAATAATAAATAAATAAAATCTTTTTTAAAAAAAGTTACAGCATACCTGTAAGACACTCACACACACAAGATTTCCTTCTGGATTTCTGTCCACTGAGAGACTAGCATTGAGAGCAAAGCCCTTTGACTTTGGAGACAGAGGGTGAACTTTTCAGAAAGAGAGAGGAAAGCACATTATTCTTTCCATTTCTTCTTATATAGCATATTCCATAGTACATTTTGTTAGGGTGCTTGGTGACATTGGCTGTGAAAGAATTCACAAAGAGAAGAAAGTCTAGAGAGTAAAGTTTTTATTTACTTTGCAAGAAAGGAGGGGGCATGGTGTGGAGAGATACATCAGTATGGAGGAGTGGGGGCTTTGAGCTTTTATTGGATTATAATTGGATTAAAAAAGGGTGGGGGTTCTGTTGTGGGGTCCCTGTGAAACCGGAAAGGACACTGGTGTTCTGGCTGCCTGTCACTACCAAACCCAATAAGCAATGACTGTGATTGAATCTTTATGGGCACTTTATTCAGATGACTGGCAATCCAATAAGATGGTGGGTTCATATCCTAACAGACCGTCTTGTCTTTTCTTCCCAGGCCAAGGTTCTTATAGCAGGGAATAAACAAGGTGCAGTGAGGGGTTTTGAAATTCAGGGAGGATTAGGTGAAAGAAACTGCAACATTCCTGTCCTGGGCAGTTAGCTGTTCCCAGGGACAGGTGGTCCTCTCTCTCTCCCTGGAACACAAAGGCCCAGATGCCTCCACTCATCCCCAGGCGGTGGTCTTTAACAGTGCCCCAGGAGGTGGGCTGTTTTTCCAGGAGCCAGGATTGACCTTACCTGTAGGATCTGAAATAGCTTCAACATATACATTACTTACTAGGCTTGTAACTATTTACCTTAAACTAAAATTTTCCAACTCTTTTAATTATTTTATTGTTAATCAAGTACAGTTGTCTGTATTTCCCATCCCCCCAACCCCAGCCAAACCCACCTCCCTCCCTTGCTTACACCCTCACCCTGGGTTTTTGTCCATTAAGTCCCCTATCACCTCAGTTGTTGGGGTGTCATAACAGGGGGCTGCAGTTTAATCCAATGTTACCTTCTGTCTGTAGGGAGCAGTTAGTTCTGTTCTTGCTTCCTGTACTTTCCAGTCCTGGAGACAGAAGCTCAGATGAGTAAAATGACAGTCATGTTTACCAAGGTCACAGGCCTGCTCAGCAAACGGTGCCACAACAGCAAATGGAGCAGGCTTTGTCCTTTCACATTTCAGAGGATATTAAATAAAGGCCGGCCCATACACATGGAGATCTAAAATCAACTATAGGTAGAATGATTTCTTTCCAGAAACTGTAGAATTGTTTTTCAAATATATTTTGCACTATATTGGTCTATGTTTTCCTACAAAACTTACTGCAGTATTTATTAGTGAAACACAATATTATAATGATAATAAAATACAAGGGTAAAAAAAATCACCCTGGATTCATCCTGAAACAATAATAAATTAAAAAAAGACGAAGAACTTATAGAAGTTAGAAAAAAGAACAAGAATTTCTGAAACATGAGCAATATGGAATTCTGGCCATCTGGGCAAGGAAGAGGTCATGCTCAAAGATTTCATTTTGATTGTACTCGAAACTAAAGTTTGTTCCATTTCTTGCAACAAGAAATATGGAGCACATTTATAGTTGTTCACAAACTTGACTACTTTACTCCTCTGTTTAAAATACTCTGGGCCCTGGCTGGTGTAGCTAAGTAGACTGAGTGTGGACTGTGAACCAAAGGGTCGCTGGTTCAATTCCCAGTTGTGGCACATGTCTGTGTCGCAGGTCAGGTTCTCAGTACAGGGCACCCAAGAGGCAACTACACATGGATGTTTCTGTCCCGCTCTTTCTCCCTCCCTTCCCCCCTTTCTAAAAATAAGTAATAAACAAAATTTTAAAAACCACTGGTGATTCCCTAGTGCCCTCAAAATCAAGTCCAACTTGTCAGTGCATCAGACATCCCACTTCATGATCAGGCTTCTGTAAGTCCTTGCCCTTACAATGTCCCATATGTACAGTTTCCAGTCAGTTGCCCACACATGCCATCTTCTCTCTCACCTCTCATCTTTGTTCATGATGCTTCAATGCTCAAGACAGACCACCCACTTCCTTGTTCTTCACATGAAACACTTACTCATCCTTCAAGTGTTTGTTCCAAAGAGCATTTTCTTACCATCTAACCCCCATGCAAGGCCATGTTAACACCCTTCTCTGTACTTGCACAGCCTCCTATATCTGCCCATCACAATGTTCCTCACACTTATGTAATTGTCTATTTATATGTCTGTCATCCTCATGAGGCTATGAGCTCCAGAAATGCAAAAGTTGTCTGTATTATCTTTTTTTTTATCCACAGTGCCTGGCAAATAGTAGATGCTTACTAAATATATGTTGAATAAATGAATGAAGTAGAAATTACTTTTAAAAGGTGCTATTAAACAATGAAGTAAAATGCTGTAAGTGGGTGCAGAGTGAGGGTCCCTTGAAAATAGCAGAAAACTGTTACAGTATAATGAGCTGCCAGAGAGGAAATAAAGGCAGGGAGGAGGTGGGAGGTGCGTCCCTGCCCACTAACTCAGCTGTCCTGAGCCTGTCTGGTAATCTTGCCAGGTATTCTAACATCACAGGAAACACTGTGCTAACACAGGAGGAGGGCAGCCCTTAGAATTCTATGTATCTTTTCCACTATCTGGGAAGGAAAGCCTTTGAAACTCTGCTTTCATCCCAAGACCTGAAAGGCTGAAAATGGCCCACAGTGCCCTAAAGGAAGAAGACCATTAACACCTTTGGGTATTCACAGCCCCACTCCTGGAAAGCTAGCATCACCTTTACCTATCAATCAATAAGTAACTTCTTCCCCCTCCCCCATCCCACCAACTACATAAGTTCTCAGGACAAAGGACTCAGGGACTTGGCTCTCTAGCTATCTGGCCAGGCTGCCTGGCCTCAGGCCACGTGGCCTCTGGGCACGTATGTTTGGCCATCTCTTACCTTCTATGCCCTTACCCTGCTTCACCCTGAACCTATTAAGCCTTTCAGCACCCCCACCCCCACCTTAATGAGGCCTGTTCTCTTCCATGAGAACAGAACACCAATAAACCCTGCTTGCATGCTAATTGACTCCCCGATCTCTAATTCTTTACTGCACTGGCAAGAAGAACTCAGTTTCTGGGAATTTTTCCCTTAAGAAAACCCCACACAACCCTTGGTTGAGGGGTCGAATATGAGGTTGCATAGGAAGTTCTGGGCTGAGCATTTACAATGAGGGTGGGCTGGAAGATGGAGATGTGGGTAGAAACCCTTTGCTTCCTCACACAACCAAAAGGAGGATAACAACCAATCTAAAATCAATAAAAAAAGAAATGCCAGAAAATCAAACTGCATGGAACTCTGACAACCAAGAAATTAAAGAAAAGTCAACCAGAACAACCAGACTGGTAAAACCTGCAGCGAGGCAGTGGACCGCATGGGCGGGGCTGGCTGAAGGCGAAAATGAGTTGAGACTCAGAGCTGACTGTGGACTACGGTGGTTGCCATGGTGGGAGAAACTCCCAGTCTCACATGAGAGTTTGTTGGAAAGTGGGCTAGAGCTGAGCAGGCGAGCTGCATTGTTCCCTCTCTGGCCCCTCCGCCACAGGCAGCGCCACAGCTCAGCAAGGAGAGCTGCCCTGCCCTGGTGAATACCTAAGGCCCAGCCCCCTTACAACTTAACAGGTGAGCCCAGACAAAGAAATGTGGCCCAAATGAAAGAACACAGCAAAACTTCAGAAGGAAAGCGAAGCAATGAGGAGATAACCAACCTATCTGATGGAGGATTTAAAGCCCTGGTAATCAAAATGCTCACAGATCTGATTCAGTTTGGTCAAAAAATGAAAAAACAAATGAAAGATACAAAAAATGAAATAAAGCAAAATATTCAGGGAACCAACAGTGACAGAAAGGAAACCAGGACTCAAAGCAATGATTTGGAACAAAAGGGAAAAATACGCATCCAACTGGAACAGAATGAAGAAACAAGAATTCAAAAAAGTGCCCTGGCTGGCGTAGCTCAGTGGATTGAGCACGGGCTGCAAACCAAAGCATTGCAGGTTCGATTCCCAGTCAGGGCACATGCCTGGGTTGCAGGCCATGGCCCCCAGCAACCGCACATTGATGTTTCTCTCTCTCTCTTCTTCTCCTTCCTTTCCCTCTCTAAAAATAAATAAATAAAATCTTTAAAAAAGGGTGGTTTCACTTATGAAGCAACTGTCTCAAAATGTGAGTATCAAAGATTATAAAATTACAATAAAAAAAAGAATTCAAAAAAGTGAAGAGAGACTTACGAACCTCTGGGACAGCCTGAAACATTCCAATATCCAAATTATAGAGGTGCCAGAAGGAGAACAGCAGCAAGAAACCGAAAACTTATTTGAACAAATTATGAAAGAAAACTTCCCCAATCTGGTGAAGGAAATAGATTTCTAGGAAGTCCAGGAAGCCCAGAGAGCCCCCAAGAAGTTGGACCCAAAGAGGAACACACCAAGGCACATCATCATTAAGTTACCCAAGATTAAAGACAAAGAGAGAATCCTAAAAGCAGCAACAGATAAGGAGACAGTTACCTACAAAGGAGTGCACATTAGACGATCAGCTGATTTCTCCAAAGAAACCTTGCAGGCAAGAAGGGGCTGGAAAGAAGTATTCCGAGTCATGAAAGGCAAGGACCTACATTCAAGATGACTGTATCCAGCAAAGCTTTCATTTAGAATGGAAGGGCAGATAAAGTGCTTCCCAGAGAAGGTCAAGTTAAAGGAGTTCATCATCATCAAGCCCTTATTTTATGAAATGTTAAAGACACTTATCTAAGAAAAAGAAGATAAAAATATGAACAATAAAATGACAACAAACTCATAACTATCAACAAATGAACCTAAAAGAAAAGAAAAACAATGAAAACAAAAACTAAGCAAACAACTAGAACAGGAACAGAATCAGAGAAATGGGCATCACATAGAGGGAGTTCAGTGGGGAGGAGCAAGGTAGGAATAGGGGGGGAAAGGTACAGGGAAGAAGAAGCATAATTAGTAGGCATAAAATAGATGGGGAGAGATAAAAAAATGGTATAGGAAACAGAGAACTCAAAGAACTTATATGTATAACCCACGGACATGACCTAAGGGGGGGGGATGCTGGAGGGTTGGAGGGCCAAGGCAGAAGGGGGATAAAGGGGGAAAATTGGGAAAACTGTAATAGTACAATCAACAAAAAATAGTTAAAAATAAAATAAAATGAGGGTGGGTTGTAAGAGTCAAGGTCTATCAAGAGTAAGGGGGAAGCCACACCATTTGGAGTAAGGGGGATCTGCCACGAGATCTGGAATTAAGAGAGGGAAAGAGACTATGACAAAGAGAAGAGGTCTGGAGTGAGAGAGACATGAGGGTGCACCATGAGGTCTGGTGTTTAAGGGGAAGCCATGGGGTCTGGAATAAGAAAGACAAGGTCCACTGACAAGCCTGCTTTGAGAAGACAGTGGCAGAGCTGATGGAGCTGTGTGGGGACCTGCCTAACCAAGCACAGATTCGTGAGAGATGCCTAGAGTGGAACTGTGACTGGGAATGCTGAGCTGCAGACTCCTTCTTCTCTGAAGGATGTACAGAGAATCCACTTTCTTGGGACGTGTGCTTTCCTGGACTGCACCATGACCCAGTGTAACACGGCACATGTTTCCCCTGAACTACTGCATGGAGGCTGAGAACAGTACACCCCAGATCCTGAAGGAGAGAGCTGCTTCGAGAGGATGGGGACTCTGAAACCCACAGGAGCACTTTCCAGAGGGGATGGAGACATGTTTGTGCAGTTGGCTTAAGAATAGATAAGAATGTGGGGAACTTCTGGGCATGGTTTTGGCTTATAGCCTGGTGGGGAGCAAGGCCAAGTGCTGGGTCTTGTGGGGGAACAGGGCTCTGAGTGGGAGTGCTGTCAGCAACCCCCAAGGCTGGAACCCTGTTAATAAAAACCTGTTTAAGGTGCCACATGGCCAAGCCCCATTTTGCTCAGTTACAATGCATCAGAGGGCAGTGGCTTCCTCATAATTGGGGTATCCAAGCAGATCATCATCTAGCAGTCTGGAAGGTTGTTGCCAGACTACATATTTCAAGTAAGTATTAAGAAAGGTAACTTCCAAGGTCTTTTCCAAGTCTAACTTTGTAACTGAGCAGAAACTTTATTTCTTTAATGAAAGGACAAAGCCAGCATTATTTGCTATTATGGCACCATTTGCCTAGCGGGGCTATGACCTTCTTAAATATGACTGCCATTTTACTCTTCTGAGCTTATCCTCAGGACTGGAAATGACTGGAAAACAAGAACAGAGCTAACCGCTCCCTGCAGCCACAGGCAGAAGATAACATCAGAACAAACTACAGCCTCCTGTTATGACACCCCAACTGCCCAGGGGACACACAACAGCAACCCCACCTTTTTAATCCAATTATAATCCAGTAAAAGCTCAAAGCCCCCACCCCTCAACTCTGGTGTATCTTTCTATACCCTGCCCCTTCACCTCCCTGGAAAGTGAATAGACAATGCACTCTGCATTTTCTTCTCTGTGAATTCTTTCATAGCCCGCATCACTGACCACCCTACCATTTAATATGATCTTTTCTCCTTTCTTTCCTTCTGATTTAAACTGGCCTCACCCATCACCCTAACTCACCCACCTTCTCCTCCCTTACACATCCACTCTCTTAAATATAAACCCTCAGGACAATGAGGCCCTGGTCAACATCACACAATCTTAGGATCAAATCCTCAGGTCCACTGACCACAGAGACAGTTTCAATCAAACTAAATATGTAGGTCTCAGTAGTGTTTCAACTCCAGACCCAGAAAAGCAAAACAACTCCACTGACCACAGCCATGGCTGACATCAGGACCAGATACAATAATCTACTACCCCCTACCGTAGTGCTGACCAATCAGTAGAGACCACAAGCCTAACTCCACCATAACTAATGATTTTTCTCCTATATAACCCATCCTCTGGAAGCATAAGGTAAGCAGGTCTTGACTCCAGGTGTGGAGCCATTTCTTTAGAAATAAACCTTTACTTTTTTGGCTAGAAACTCCTATTAGCATTTGATGGGGCTGGGTTTTTTGTTTTTGTTTTTTGACTGGGCTTTGATGCACACAGGTGAATGAACCCCTTTAGGTGGGTACCAAGTTGAAGCAAAGTAAATCTCTGTAATGCCAAATTTTTAAAAAAGTAGTTCTCACACTTCATTTAAATCTATCATGGTTGAACTCAAATGTATGCTCAATTTATAACTAATACAAACCCCCGCTATTAGCTAGACACCCTCATGTGGGGTCAATACATGGCTATTCCACCACTGGTGACGAGGACTGGCCAGGGGGCCCCTGGGAGAAGGAATGTATATTGCTTTGGAAGTGGATTGTAATTCTGACCTTATCTCCTTTTGGGAGCGGATTCTTGTCCTGTGATTGCTTTTTGACCTTTTCCTTCTGCACGTACACACTGATGTAAAGTACATCCTTGCCACATGTAGGTTTTTCCAACCTGGACCAGCACTGCCTTTGTCTGGGACCCCTTTTTATGAGCCTCAGGCTGGAGGAGGTGTGTCTCTCTCGCACGCACCCACTGTTGTCAGTGTGCTCCCCTGTAATTGAGTAATAAACAGCATGTCTACATATGCTGGTCCCCTGGGTGGGGTTTTCAGAATATCACAAATACTTAAGCAGCTCTCTGGTTTGGAGCTCCTGCACTACACCTCACATACATTATCTCATTTCATCCTACTATGTGAAGAACATATTGTCATATTCATCCTACAGATCAGGAAATTGAAACTCAGCAAGGTAGTAGTCGCAGAGCCAAGACTCAAATTCTGATCTGTTTGACTCAAGAGGGTTCAGGCTCCTCTTCATTACATTCTATTTAAAGGATCTCACTTGGTGCCAAGATTGTGGAGAAAGTTGCATGAACTTCATGTAGAAGATCAGACAGGTGTTAAGAAAGGTAACCTAAAGGAAAGTTCACTAAAGGAGCCTAAATGTTTGGTGCCCACCCATTGCCCAGCTTTCTGGTGACCTCTTTACGTTTTCCTTCTACCCTCAGATCAGTCCTCGGCATCTTTAATAACTTAAATGAAGTCATCCACTACTAAAACACAAATGAACTCATTACTGTTAATATTAATTAGTGCCGATGTTCAAATAATTTATTAAGCTTGCTTTGCAATTTGAGAGACTGCTGTAAGGATCACTGAAAAATAAAATGGAAAGGTCTGAATGGAAAATGTTAGTTGTTTTTGATGAATCTGGCTATATTTTAGGTGTTCTCTGTGGGGTTCTGGGGAAACTTCTGTAGGCAAAATGTATCACAAATTATGTGTGTGCTGCTTCAGAAATTAATCATGAGAACTATGAATACTGCAATGTTGAGAATTTCAACTCTCGGAGCAATATTTCATCTTCACTCACAAATATATGAAGAAAACAAGTTGATATTAAAATTTTCTTTTTTAACATATGGCAATTGAATACTACTTTATTAATTTTTTTTACAAAAGAAAATATCTTAATTTTCACTCAACTTTTTCTCCAACATCAGCCATGAAAATAAACTACAAGGAAAATATAGTTGCACATTTTGTTGAACATTTTTCCTTTTTCATATCTCTTTCCCTTTGGCCATGAAGTGAAAGATCAAGTAGTAACTACTAACGGAGAAATGTAAACGTCTGTCCATCTAGAGCATTTAGATTTTTACAGATCATCTTCATCAAAAATTCAAAGCTTGGTGTTCTACTTGAAACATTTATCTCAAACTCAAAACTTTATCAAATCAATTTTATATCTCTCAAAATAGTTATAGCATGGTTATTAATTTGTATGGAAAGAAAAAACGTCTGTGAAGGACAACTCATAAGACGATGTACTCAGTGACAAAAATGTTACTAGCAGAATTGTGTTGGATGAAAGAGGTTGAAGGGGAACAGAATTTTTCATCCTCAAATATACCTCTTTGGCATATTGGTTATTGTAACTTGTTACTTTTAAAAAACAGCAGACACAGGTGAAGTTTGCAAAACTGAGATGTTACACTTTTGTGAGGGACATTGCCATGTATAAGGGAAATCTCCTTTTGTAAGGGTGTCTTCTCTCTCTGTACAGGAAGAATAGGATGACTCTAAATCTCTAGAAAATATTATCAATGGAGAACAGTTAATGATTTAAATGACAAAACTGCACTAAAAACCTTATAGTTGTTTACTGTGTTGTTTTTGAAAACCTTCCATAATTGCTGCTTCCCCTTCCAACATCTTTCTTTGGTCCTTAGCTAAAGACCATAATTAAAGTGGTGGCCTAGAGCATTTAGAGGACTTTCTCAGTTTTCTTGGGTCTCTCCCTTGTATACAGGAGGTATTTATGTTGTTAAACTTTTGTTTGTTTTTCTCCTATTAATCTGTCTTTTTTATAAGGGGTCTCAGACAAGAACTAGAAAGGTAGAGGTAAAATTATTTTGTAAAGATATTATTTATTTATTTTTAGAGAGAGGGGAAGGGAGGAAGAAAGAGAGAGAGGGAAACATCAATACGTGGTTGCCTCTTGCACACCCACTAGCTGGGGCCTGGCCTGCAACCCAGACATGTGCCCTACTGGGAAGTGAACCAGCAACCTTTTGGTTCCCAGGCCCAATCCACTGAGCCATACCAGCCAGGGTGTATTTTTTCTGTCCCACACAGCCTCAGTTTTTCAAGTGTAAAGTGGGAATATGATGTCGCCTACTTAAATGGTTGTTATACGGACTAAAGGAGATAATTAAGCATTTAGCTTAATGCCTTAGCTTGCAATAAATGCTTAGGAAATGCTAAAGTGGATGAATAAATTAATGCATGTGTGAGGACTACATACCATGCAGAGGACTAAGAAGGTGCCTTTGACGAGTGACAGTGTAGTTTGGGAGACAGAAAGGCACATGCTGCAAATGAAAGCCAACCATATGACAAATTCCTCACCAAGAACTTATAGATGGTAAGAACTGCAGAATAACTGAGGACTAAACCAGGTTGGATGGTACAACATGGTAATCTAGGCAGACCACTGACCTTGCAAAGATCAGCAGGTACTTCTTTATTTACCAGACTATAAAGTGAAATTATATTTTTCACTGTCTTCAGTGAAACATGAGGAAATTATCCCACTTTTGTTTCCCCTCTTTACTCCTTCTAGTTTTGTTAGCAATCTGAGGTTTAAATGCACATTGCAGTTATAAAATTTTGGCAAATTTATTTTTATAAAATTACCACTACTTTCATTGTCAAGTTTTGTTTTTTGACATTTGTAATAAATTTTATAATAATATCTACAATTATTCCAACATCATTCTATATTTAATTGGATTCATCGCTTACTGCTAGTACTTGAAACCAATTTTCTTACACATGTCTTAATTTTGTTCTCTCTCTCAGTAATACTGAGTATTAAAATATTTTTTCTGAGATACAAATCTGAGTGGCATACTTTCTAATATTGTTCTTGCCTTCATAATTTGAATAATAATTTGAGTAAGTTTAAAATACTTTGATCAAAACATTTTTTCTATAAAATTGGTTTTTAATTTTTCTATGAATTCCCATTGAAAAACTATACTTTTACTTCAATATTTAAAATAAATAAATTTGAAGAATAATTGAAACTTGTTTAGATAACATAGGGATCCTTTTTTAACACTCTGGTATGAATAAGCTTTCCTCATCCTAGGAGTATCTGAAAATTTAACACTCAAACATGCTCAGATTAGCAGAATGTTCGATCATACTTTCACTGCCCTGTGGCCCTTCTTATTTCATATGCAAGAACCTTCTACATCTTTACTTTTACCCAAAAGTCCAACCCTGTGTTTGTCATCTAACCCTACAAGCCTGATCAAGATATACTTGAAAGGGTAGGAGACGCAATTTCTGTTATTGTTTCTTAGCACCTTGAAATATGTACACAACAAACATTTGTTTTCCTATATGTAGTATTGAAGAAGAAGCCCTGGCTGGTGTGGCTCAGTGGATTGAGCACCAGCCTGCAAACCAAAGGGTTGCCAGTTCAATTCCCAGTCTAGAGCACATACCTGGGTTGCAGTCCAGGGCCCCTCGGTGAGGGGCACGTGAGAGGCAACCACATGTCAATGTTTCTCTCCCTCCTTTCTCTCCATCCTTTCAACTCTCTAAAAATAAATAAATAAAATCTTAAAAAATAAATAAAATTAAAACTAAAAAGGCAAGGTATCAGCTGGGAAAATATTTATAATACATGCATTTAATAAAGATGGTTATCTAGAATATATAAACTATATATACAACTGAATAATAAAGAGGTAAACAATTCAATTAAAAACCACACAATAATTTGTACAATCTTCACAGAGAAGATACATGAGTGGCCAATAAGAACATGAAGTGATACTCAACATCATTAACCAACAGGGAATGTCATTTAAAACCGTAAAAGACACCACTACAGTGCTTGCCTCGGCAGTACATACACTAAAATTGGAATGCTACAGAGAAGATTAACATGGCCTCTGTGCAAGGGTGACGTGCACATCCATGAGGCATTCAGTACTTTGTGCAGTACCCCAGTAAGTGACTCACAGCCTTTGATTAGTCCCGAAGAAATATGAATCACAGCACAATATGTGGCACTCAATAACAAAACTGTGACTTTTCACTATTAAACAGGTGACACCACTATATTCACACTAGAATAGCTACAATTAACTAGTAATGACAGAAAGTA
>PVIA01017142.1:0-16599 GCA_004024845.1 Tonatia bakeri
CCCCCCCCCGGGTCTTCTCCACACGATGCACGTATTTTAGACTCTGCTCACACACATGTGCGTGTGTGTTCACAACCTCAAATTACCTCCTCTGTTCCCCTTGTGGCCTCCACGTTTTCCAGCCACGCCCCAATTCCCTCTGGTCTCGCCCCCTTCCCTAGCATTCTGTGGAGGTGGCTCTCTCTGGGACTCTGGCCAAATCCCGGGGCTGTGTTTCAGCCACCATCCGCAGGGAGCCCTCCGGGACACTTCCGCACCCACGCTGTCTCCCCGCCGCCCATCAGCTCCTGCTCTTGGAAGTCTCTCCTGCAGTTCCCTGGGCTCAGAACACTCCCCCGTCCACCCTTCTCTCCGCCCTCCACTCCTCCTTTTCTGTCCCATATCCATTTTCAACGAGCTCAAGGGCCTCATTCCGCTGCTTCTTCTCCAAACTCTTCCCCTCACGTGAGATGTACAAATCTGGGCCTCAGCAGGCGCTTGCCTACAGACAATGCTTATGATTTCCAGAGTCTCACACTGTTTCCCGAGGTCAAGGGCAGATTGTTCAGCTGTGTCTGCAGCATTCACCAGCACACTCCAGGCCTAACCTGCCCCACACTTGCTTCCTCCTCTCCATAACCAGCTCCAGCTCCTAATGACCCCCCTCGGGGAAATATTTCTTTCCCCTTAGGCCCGAATCAAACACCAACCTTGATTCTACCTGAATGCCACGCATCCTGACAGTTACCTGAGTTCCCACCTCCAGTCTCTTCCGTTCTGGTCACGTTTCCAATGACTCAGACTGACCTTTGGCACATGAATCACGTCCCCTTACACTCTCTGACACTCCAATTGGTTTATGGGATCACATCCAATCTCCTTAATTTAGCAAAGACCTCCATAACTTGCCTTCCGTCTCACTTCCTGTAACCCTCATCGTCCCCTCCAGGCTCCCCTCACAACCTCCTGGCATTCCTCCAGGGCCGTGGCTGCACCGCGGCCCTTCAGTGGGAGAGGCCGACTCTCCATGTCCCCACGGGCACACCCTCACATCTTTACGAGTCAGCACTGACAACCCCTTTCCCTCCAGGTGTGCTTGCCCCTCCCGCACACCCGAGTCCTTTCCCTGCTCTCACCGCGATCTGCCTCGGCCCCGCTATATTTGTGTTATTTAGATCGATGCACCTATTTTCTTCTCCTGGTGGATTAGAAGGTTCTGGAAACAGATCACGCTTAATTTGCCTCTGTGGGCCCCTGACAGAGCCCGCCACAGAGCGTCGCCCCACTGGGTGCCAGTGAGTGCTGAGAAGTGATGTGTCAGCCTGTTCGGCGTTGACTGAGAGTCAGGCTTCACGGTCAAGACCAGACTCGGGATTCTGATCAAAGGAACTCAAGCTCTCTGAGCTTCATCTCACTGGTCTGTAAATTGCGAATGATAGCTGAACTGCCTTAGCGGATGATGTGAGGATTAAGTAGGACAATGTGTGTATAAAGCCTTTAACACACACTTGGCACATTTTATCTTGTGCTACAAATGTCCATCGCCAGAGTACAGAAATAGGCACTTCGCCTCTTCACGTGAGTGCAGAACGACACCATTGTTCTCCGAGCGGCTGGCCAATACGTGTTAACGGCTTAGGAGAACATGCATAACATTGGATTCTCAGTTCCATTTCTGGGGACTTACCTTAAATCATCGAAGTTCCATGTGAAGGTTACCATGAACCAGAAATGTGTGTAACGCCTAAGAAAGGAACACAGCCTCTCGTCATCAGCAGGACACAGATGGAGACGTCAGGAAGCATCTCGAAGGGACACGAGGCAGTCGTCACACGTTCCCGGAGAAAATGTTCACGACAGATGACAAAGTGCTAAGCACGGGCGGACACGGGTGAGAAGCAGAATCCTCTCCTCGGGTAAGAAGGTGATGTCCACACACACAGGGCACGGACACGTGTGTTCGCAGATGCACCGTCCGGCTTCAAGCGGTCTCATTTTTTCCTGCATTTTATTTGTTTGTTCTTTAATTTTCTGCTGTGGTCTTTGAAGATATAACACCCCTGAGCGCCTGACCAGAATGTTAACGACGCATATGCCCGTTCCCTTCCCTTTGCTCTTTAAGCACTTTTTAAAAGTAAACGGAAAGCCGCCTCTCGAAGAATTTCTCTCTCTGAGCCTTGCAAAACAAACAGCCCCTTCATCCCCCAAGGTTCGTTTTCTTCATGTGGACCGAGGGCTGACCGAACGTGGGGTGATCCCACCGAGCTGAGGGATGTCCAGGCAAAGTCCCGTCGTGCAGCGCCCCCGAGGGCTGGCCACAGCTCTCGGCTGGCAGGGAGCCCGGGCGGGAGGGCCACGGCTCTGCCGGCTCCTGGCCACCCTGCGGGGTGCTCCGCCCAAGCATCACAGCGGCGAGTGAGCTGGACTCGACCGCCAGCTGTCGGTGCCGAGGGTGGGGCACTCTTGGAGCGCTCATTGATGTTGAGAAGGCGGGGTGAGACAGCCATGTATTTTACAAAGTGTCCCCCCCGGTACTTCCAGTGCACACCCAGCACCACACACACTCATCACAGTGTCACCGACTCTGTCCCCTGCGCTGCAGCTGACGACCCGTGACCGCTCCCTAACTGCCGACGGCCACTTCTCAGCCCCTGCGTCCCCTTCTCCCGGCCCCTGGTTCCCCTCTGGCAGCTGCCAGGCTCCTCTCTGTGTCTGTGAGTCTGCTTCTGTTTTGTTTGCTGGTTTACGTGGTTCTTTCGATTCCACGTGTGAAAAACACGCACGCTTTTGATTAAATGAAAAGAAACAAATGAATTAATTATTTTTAAAAGGCAGGGGAAAGGTGCATGGGGAAGAAGGACAGCAAGTTGGCACTTTTAGAAAGCGTGTTGAGAGTGGTTATCGAATCGATGAGCAGAACTCAAACAATGAGAGACCTGGAAGCAAGCAGCTCCTCGCATCACCTGCTACGTATGTAGAAATAACACTGCTTTTAAAACTGAGGCCTTGTAAAGTCCCCAGATGACAGGCAGTCTGCGTCCACGCGCAGGCGCCACCCCTGAGGTGAAAACGCGGTCGCCGGCGAGGTGCCCGGACCCCGGCGGTACGGGGGCCCGCTCCCTGTCACTGGACCGCAGGCCGAGTGCCCCTCTCTGTCCAGTCTCCCCGGGAAAGAGAGCTCAATCCAAAGCCACAGCCAAGGAGCCGCTGTGAAAATGCAAACGAAGCGCGCAGACCGGACGCGATTCGGGGCCCGGCCCGGTGAGGGAGTCTCCTCACAGCCAGGGTCCCCTCTCCGGTGACAGTGACCCAGGACACCCACGCGGAGGAGCCCAGGCCGCACCAGGGCTGTGACGTAAGTACGAGGTGAGAGCCGGCCTCAGCGATGCGTGTGTGTCCTTGTGGAGCATTAGACTTAGCTGCCCGCGTTTAGTGGCTGACCCAGGCTTCCCAGCCCCGAGGCCGCTTCTCACCTCGCAGCGAAAGCCTGCAGAGCTGCCTGGTAGCTGACGGCCGGCGGCTGCTCGGGACGAACAGCAGATGAGCCCTGCCTTTGAAAGTACATCCCACCGCTCGGCCTCCTCCAGGACAGTCAGGAAAAGGAAGTGGTTGGGGAAAACGGCGGACAGGGGGACACCTGCAGTCCGGGTCAGAGAGCGTGGGGTGGGGGTGGGGCGGGAGCAGAAGCCACCCTACTCGGGAGCCTCCCAGGCACGAAGGGGCCGGGCATTAGGCAGGCGGCACCGACCCCAGGTTCCACGAGAGTGTTTCTGGGTCCTCTTGAGCATTAGAAAATGCGAAAGGGCCATGCGGGCTGAACCCCTGAAAGATCAGGCGTTTAAGTGCTTTTCCCCCTTGAGGACGTCAGATGGAGCGGAAGAGAGCAGTGAGCTTGTGCAGGGGGCAGGGGCCGGGCGGGAGGCCTCCAGGAGCCGTTTACGGAAGGAGCGCTGGTATCCGGGCATCTGAGCGGTGCGAGGGAGCCCAGGGGAGGCCGGAGGGCGAGCCGAACACTCAACCCCAAACCAGACCCGCGGGGGGACTTTCCCGGCGTGGGAGGGAGAGGTCAGACCAGGGTTCTCAGCTCCCTTCCCTGCCTCTTGTCCCTTCTCACGACTGTTACACACACACACACACGTCATCACGCTGACACTGATGGAGAATGTTTCTACTGCAAAAAGCCCAATTGTCTTTCAGTTTTAACAATTTTACCTCTAAATGGAAGCAAACAACTTCTTTACTTTCACCTTGTGAAGATGTGTTCGTGGCTGACCTTGAGATGGGCCCTTGTCACGGGGTGAAGGTCAGTAGCCCTCATTTTCAATGCCCCCCACAGCTCCCCACACACAACGTCCCATGCACGGTAGACAAGGGTGCACGTTTCCGGAACGAGTCAATGGATGGTCATGAAGGGGCATGATTATCAAGGACAAAGGGGGTGACCTGAAGCCTCTTCTAGATGCAAAAATGAAGGACACCTCACGCAAGTCGTCCCTCAAGCAGAAGGCCCCTGGGCATGTCTACGCAGGTCCTCTGGCCTCCCCGCCATGGCAAACCCAGCGGCGCCGGTGCCTCGCACGCTTTCTGCTGGAAAGAGGAGGACGGGAAGCAAAGCAAACACGAGATCCCACTGGAGGAGGCCCTGCACCGTTGACGGAGCTCAGCTGAGTGCGGACGGACGTTTTCGGTCCCTCCATAAAGAGATAGGTCACGCTGTTGGTTAAGACAAGCTGTGTACGCTGTGGGTCTGTGGCATTTTCTACATGCTTGGCGTCCTAAGGAGGCGGCTAATCCTGGGAAGACAGAGAGGCTGATGTGAGAGGTGGCAGCACACGCCATTAGAGGCAGCGCTTGGTGGCACTGGCCTTTCCAGCAGCTGGCGTCACTGGGGGATGAAATGGTCCCTAATTGTGCTATTGATTTTTCCCTCTATAATGGATTGTTCTCCCAACACACTCCAAGTTGAGCCACTACCACACACAGTCAAGGTGCCGGGGACTCATGTTAAACGGTGTATTCGGAGCAGGGGGACACTCGGCTCTGTGGCCGCTGAGCAGGCGCAGAACCCGCAGAAGGACCCCGACGACCTCAGAGCAGGCACAGGTGGGCCCTCCTGTGCTGTTTCACTCTGTTCCGTCCTGAAGACACCCTCTCAACGTGAGTGTTATTATACCCACTTTGTAGGCGAGCCACTGGAGCTGAGAAAGATGGAGAAACGTCCAGGTCACACAGCCAGTGAGGCAGGGAGCCAGGTCCGCCCGGGCGAGGCCGAGCCCTCCACATCAGGAGGGGGACCCGGGGAGCAGGTGCACGAATCTGGGGGCTGGGGCGCTGCAGCCAGAAGAGGCCCACGCTCAGCACTCTGTGGTCACGGTCATGGTTAATGTCAGATAAAAGGGACCCTGCATTTTTATTTTTCACATGGCCCCTGTTATGGGCAGAAGGTATGTTGCCCCCCCAGATTCGTATGTTGAAGCCCTATCCCCCCAGTAAGGAAGTTATTAAGGTGTGCCCTGCAAGCCAGTTAGGAAGCCCTCACCAGGAACAGAATCAGCCAGCACCTTGACCTTGGAGGTCCAGCCTCCAGAACTATGAGAACAAGGTCTGTTGTTCAAGCCCCAGTCTATGGAATTTCTTTATAGCAGCCCAGGTGTATATAGTCCCTAAAGATGAAGCAGTTTATCCCATCTCAGGCAAGGACAGGGGCCACAGCAGAGCCCTTCTGTGGGCCATGCCAGCAGCTGGCTGTTCCCACAGGTGCAACTGTCACCTGGCATCCTCAGAGGCCTTCAGGGAGGGACAGGTGGGCAAGATCCAGCCACCCTCGGGAAGAGTCATGAAGTCTGTCAGGGAGGCTTTATCACAGCATGCGGCACCTGCTTCGCCTGGCCCTGGGGTGACCAGCACTGCGTCCCGAGGGCAGCCCTCCCACCTGGGCATCCCCACCAAGCCGCCATGGACCACAGAGCAGGGGTCAGCGTCCACTTTCAAGGGTGACTCTGACCTCGGGGCCACTTTCGCTTTCTCTCCTTCTCACGCTCGGAGTTAAGTTTTCAGCTAGAATGTGAAACTCCACGGGTGTGACCCCATCTTTTTCTCCTGACCTCCCCACGGCTCCTGAAAGAGGGGTACATGTGGAATTGGGGCTCCTCCTCAGATGCAGCACCTAGTGAGGCCGTGTGGCCCCTGTGGTCCAGATCAGACTGGACGGGGTCAGACCCAGGCTCCCGCACGCCAAGCTGTGACTGTAGTCCAGCCTCCTTACCTGTGAAACAGAATCAGTGAGTGTCTGTTTCTAGGACTGGGGCAAAGAACAAACAAACAGATTCACATCAAGTGCTTGAAACCGGGCCTGTGACACGGCAAGGCTCAGGGGCCGGCATTCGTGCCATTACCGTCCTACTGCCACCTGCTGCCACCTGGGAGGGAAGGGCAGCAGGGGAGAGTGTGGATCCTCTGAAAATTGGGAGGCAGCAGTTGAGTCATTTTGTGGTTTTTTAACCGTAATGCCACCCACATCTTCCACCTCTGAGCATGGTTCTCCAGAATGCAGGGCCTCACATGAGCACGTGGGGGCAGGTGGTGTCGGGAGGTGATCTCAGGAAGTGAGAGAGAGCATGTGACACTTGCTGAGACAGGAAAGGGGACAGACAAGGTTGGGACATTGCTGACCTGGAAAGCACTGTGGCTTGCTAGGACCTAGTTCTACTGGAGACTTTCTGAAGAACCTTTTAGGATGGCCATGCTTGCCCCTCTGAAGGACAAGAGACCTGGACAATTATCCCCTGCCTCCCAGCCCCCAGGAGGTGCACCTCCCCCACCTTTCTGCGCAGTCCTGTGCGGCCGGCCGTTCTCGGCTTAAGAGAATGCCCTGAAGAGGAAAGCCCAGACATGTGGGTTGTCCCTGAGATGGGGCCCTGCCGAGCACACCCGAGTGCCACCCATCCCAGGTGCCGCTGAGGTCAGAGCAGGACCCATGGGCTCATCACCAGCACCAGAGGTATCTGCTCTGTCCTGTGATCCACTGGCATGCCAGACCCAGAGGGCCAGAGAAACAATGTCTCCTCATTGCTACCGTCCTCCAAACCCTTTGGTCACTCCCTGTCTGCTGTCCACTCAGTGAAGCCCGAACTCCTCAGCCAGAACATCAAAGGAGTGAACATTCCAGATGAACTTCCACCCCAAGGGTCGTGGCTGCCTCGTCCACACAGTACGCCCTCACCGGACACGGGCCACACCGCCTCTCTGCTCCCCAGGAGCCGCACTGTGCTTCGTCGTGGGGGCATTGCCTGTTTCCCCGACAACACTCAGCTGTTTCTCAAGAAAACAATTTTGTTCCTACCTTTCCGTCCCCTCATGGGTTGTCCATGATCACACATTGTGTTAGGTGACATTGCATACGGTCGAAGTGAGCCTCCGGGTATCCAGAAGATGCCTTTCCCAGTAGCTGTGTTTTTCTGTTAAGGTCTGGCTCCGGGTCACAGGGCGAGGCTGTCGGGGGCCTGAAGTTGGTGTTTAGAAGGCTGTGAGAGTGGCCGCACAGGCAGAGAGAGGGACCCACGACATGCCGATCCGTACAACTGGGAACCTCCCAGAAACAAGTGTCCATTTCCCAGCTGCCCCATGGCCTCCCTCCTTTCTCTGTGTCTGTCTTTTTTCCTGTCTGCCTCTGTAACCTCTTAACTATTCGAATTTTGGTTAGAGAAGCCAACTGGTCACTGTCCAGCGAGCTGATTGGTTGGTGTTGGGTCAGGTGTCCGCTTGTGCACCGATCCCCCATGGCAAACATGGTGACGTCACAGAGCTGAGCCAGCCCGACCTACCCCCTCGGCAGAAGCAAGCCCTTAGAAGCCAGGCCTGTGAGCGGAGCAGACACCCCGAAACAGGCCCCCAGATACGGGGAAGATGGGTCTGTCAGCCTACGGGGTGATGGCTGTGAACCGAGCAGTGTTCACAAACTGCGTCAGGAGATACAATCAGGGTTCGCTCAGTGCGAGCCCTGGGAAGGCAGCCCGTGCAGCAACAGCTGCGCCAGGCCGTGCTCCATCGCGTCTGCCCTCCTGCCACTGCGGGACGCCCCCACGCTGCCCAGGCCAGCCCCTTCCCCGAAGACCGGAACCTCCGGGGCACGGCTCTGCTCCCTGAGCGGAAGCAGTGGGTTCTGCAGCGACATGCCTTCATTCATTCTCCATTCATTCATTTGTTCATTCATTCGTGTATTCGTCACTTAGTTACTTCTGAGTTTCTTATGTGCAGTAAACTCTGTAAACTCCAGGTGCTGAGGATTCCGCAGGGGACAGAACAAAGCCCCTGCTCACACAGTTTCCCTTCTGCCCGGGGAAGGCCGTCACGAAACAAGGACCACACGGACATCTGGTCAACTAGGGAGGCTCCTAAGACAAGGAGAACAGAGCAAGGAGACAGGGAGAGGAAGCAGCTGTTAGATGGGGTGGTGAGGAGCGGTCTCGCTGAAGAAGGAATATCTGAGCAGACGTCACCGTGCAGGAATGCAAGCCAGGTGCTCTCTGGAGGACGTGTCCCAGGCAAAGGATGCAGCCAGGGCCGAAGTGCGGAGTCATCGTGTGTCGAGCCTTAGAAGTGTGGCGAGCGTGCCAGGGGTGGAGAGAAGGAATGGCTGGAAGTGAGACACAGAGAGATCCAGGGCCCTGCTCACACACACCCTTCCCCGGTGCCACCCTCCGCTTTCGTGTCTGGTTCATGCTGTCACTGGAGCTGGCTTCACGGAGGTGCCACCTGTGCGGTCACACAGGGCCCCGTGTTCAGGACAGCCCAGCCTCAGAGTGACGCTGATGGTTACCATCCTGAAATACTTAATTTTTAAACAAAGGGCCCCATGTTTTCATTTTTCACTGGATCCTCTGGATTCTTTCAGAGGGCCGGACGGCTGCCACTCAGGGTCTTGTGGGTGGGACGGCCGGCACCTTGGTCTTGGACATCCAGCCCCCAGAACTGTGAGAAAACAAATTTATATTGCTGGTATGTTGTTTGTTTGTGGTATTTTCTTATGGAACCTTAGCAAACTAACACACCTTACCCCAAAATAAATAAATAAAACAGTTAAAATCAATTTTAAGAACATAGTCTTGAACCAATGTACCCAAAAGTACTATTTTAGCATGTCATGAATAAAAAATAGTAATCCGATATTTCACGCTCTTTGTTTGGTACGAAATCTTCAAAACCCGCCAGCTCATCTCAGTTTGGACTCGTCACCTTCCAAGTGTCCAGGGCCACTCGGCAGGATGGTGCCGTCCTAGACCACGAAACAGTCCACCGTTCCCCGTGCTGTCCGCGAAGATTTCTGGCAACACATTTTTAAAACGATGGCTGCCTACAAGCAGACATGCTTTCTGCCTAGACTTCTGCTTTTCCTCCTGAGGGCTAAACAGCGACAGTGGACCAAGAACTTCTAGCTGGACATGGCAAGCAGGAAGGCTGTTAAAAGCAATAACCCGGCCAAACTTGGCATCTTGAAGAATGTATTCAACAGGGCCACCTGGTGCAAGACCGACCGTCAGAGAGGTCCCCTGTGGGTCAAAACTGCCCAAAGGGAACGACCCGTGTTCCCTTGTGCCCCAAATCCCTGCTGTTTCCCCCAAACTGGAAGAGTGCTTTCTTCTCCTTCCTGACTCCTCCGAGCACTCCCGGGTCAGTTCTGTCTTCCGCTGGCCTCGGTCACCCCGCCACTCCCAAGGTGTCCTCACAGTCTGGGTGCACCGCCGCTCTGCTTTCCACCCTTAGGGTAACACTGAAGACGGACCCCCTCTTTCAGGTTCCTGCCCGCTGCTCCTGAGTCACCCAGAATCCTCCAGCTTCCCTTCTCAGGCCCCAGATTCGGGGCTTCAGTCTCGCCGCACTCACCCCAGCCTCCCACTGCGGACATGGCACTTCCTCCAGGAAGCCTGCCTGGCCCCAGGCCACTCTGGCCCCATCCCACCCAGTCAAAGACCGGCAGGACCCACCACCTCCCCCCTTTCAAGTGCTTTAAAAAAAAAGATTTATTTCTTTACATCTTTATTATTTTCTGGAGCAGTTTCAGATTTATGGAAAGATAGCGCAGAAAGTATGAAGTCTCCAGAGGCCCCCTCCCTCTGCCTCAAGTTTCCCCAGTCAGTAACGCCGTGCCCTGGGATGGGGCGTTCATTCCACTCAAACAGTCTTGCCCCACGGTCATGCCCCCCAGCCCACAGCTCACGTCAGGGTTGTTCTATGTGTCGTGGATTTCATGGGTGTGACACCACGCTCACATCACAGCAGTACCACCCTATCTCACAGCCTCCAGGGCCCTACTTACTACCCCCTCCCCAAACCCTTGGCCACCACGGACCCTTCCCCTGTCTCCAGCGTGCTGCCCCCCTCCCAGGCCGTCCTCCAGTCGGACCCATGCAGCACCAGCCTTTTCCGACGCTCTTTCCCTTGGCAACGTGCACATAAGCTTCCTCCATGCCTTTCGTAGCTTAATAGCTCATTTCCTCCCATTGCCGAGTACTAGTCCATCGTGCGGCTACGGTGAAATGTATCCGCTCACCTAAGGAAGGGCGCGCCTTCCAATTTCGGTCGCTAGGAATAATGCTGCTGCTGTTTATGTGGACAGCGGTTGTCAGTCCATTCAGGGGGAGACCAAGGAGCCCGTCGCTGAGTCCCAGGGCTTAAGACGAGACTCAGCTTTGCAAGAAACGGCAGAACTGCGGATCGTCCTCCTGCCTGTCATTGTCACGTTACCTCCCTGTTTTTGAAGAAACGATGTGTGAGAGTTAATCCAACCCACAGGGATCCTGTTGGAGCCACGGCAACAGAACTCCGGCGGAGAAGGCGGGGCAGGAGGGACCAGAGGAAAACCGCTCTTCGCACGGCCCGTGTGTTGAGAGTGGGGGCTGCCGGTCTCCCCACTCCACGTCACAGACCACACGCGGCCAGACCCATCAGCGCAGGCAAACTGCAGCCGCTGCCAGCAGGGCCAGGCGTGTGTCAGCTCGGTGTGGGGCTTCTGAGTTACGGGGACACCATGAGACACTCGCAACCCCTCTGGGGCCCGTCAGAGGCCTGTGTGGCCTGGACCACGGGACAGGCAGGTCTGAGCCCACACCTGTCAATCTGCACACCCGGCCACCCCCTGTCAAAGCCAAACCCCGACATTCCACCAAAGCAGCAGCCCGAAGGTGCCCCCCACCTCCACAGTCTGAGGCTAAACCCAGTGGAGCACATCCCCCTCCTGAGTGAGGTGGGCCCCAGGCACCCGGATTTGGGGCCACCTGCCTCATGATCTTAGAAACGCGCCCGGCTTCTCTGCCTCCCGTCTCTGCAGTCAGCAGCCAGCCTTAGACAGGAACGGTGTCAAAAACCACGTGAGCCACTCAGACAAAACACAGCTCATAATCTTTTAATCACTCCTGGGCCAGACGAGCTTCCCACACATCCCCCTCCTCTCGTGTCACTCCCGCAAAGCCGCCCATCCCTCCGAGGGACACAGGAGAACCCCAAGGCTCATGGGATGTGGCCTGCAGCCGCTGGCATGTCTTCCTGGGGGCTCACAAAATGCAGCTTAACGTCATGGGAGGGGCCCCCCAAAGCTGTGGGCGATGCTGCACGTGCAAGGTGCCCGCCTGAGACCCAGGTCGGAGCCGCACCTCTGCAGAGGGCGTGCCGGCACCGGACACCTGGACGCCCGGGTCAGGGTCTGCGGCGGGCTTTAAAGCAAAGTGCCTGTCCAGTTGGGGCAGGACGTGGGGACACTGTATTGCTGTTTTCTTTCCTCTTGCAAAGGAATCGCCCTGAGGGTTTCCCCTGAAGCTTACAAGAGTCTGGAGTGTTGCTTTAGGTTCACAGATGTCGAAAGAAGTCTATTCTAGGGTGGGAAGTGGGGATGGCGGGGGTGGGGGCGGGGGGAAGGGGGAAATGGAGACAACTGTATTTGAACATCAATAAAAAAATGTGAGAAAAAGAAGCCTATTCTTTTTATCAGTTAGAGTTAAAATAGGCTTCCCGCCTATTTTACATGGAAAATTCCCCCTAAATTTGAAACGGGCCTCCCTGCTCTTTCTAAGTCACAACAGGGCTTCTTGGGTGGGGGCCCCAGTTTGCCGCTCTGGGACAGAATCTTCGTACCTTCTCCACAGGCCCCGTCTTCCCAGCGACCTCTTCTCCCCGCACTTTTCCTTCTCTCTCCCTCCCTCTCTCTCCCTCCCTCTCTCTCCCTCCCTCTCTCTCTCTCTCTCTCTCTCTCTCTCTCTCTGGCCCAGAGTAAGTATGGAGGGAGAGAGCCCTCAGAAGCGAAAGACAATCATGAATAATGCATCCTTGCCTCCTCCCTGTATTTAATCCTAACAGGTGGGAGATACAGGTGGAGTTCCTGTGTCCAGCTGCCCTCCACTCTGGAGGCCAAGCACCCGGAGCTCAGGGACCTAAGGGACCCAGGGGCATGTGCAGCAGAGCCCTGCAGCCCAGCAGTGAGGCTCCCAGCTTCAGAGCCCGGGCTGCCCCCCCAGTTACCTGGGCTGCAAACCCCACTGGGAGCCGGTGCCGCCACCTGTGCGTCTGAGAGCTGCACCTTCCTCTCTCTGCCTCGCAAAGCCGTGTCACACGGCCTAATAGAAAGAACAGCCCTTCTCACAGAATAAAAGGTGACGGACGATCCAAGCCTGCCTAGTCTATTAAAAAGGATGGATGCAGCGTCCCAGGAGCAAAGTCCCTTCACACTTAATGCACAGTGAGCATGACATACGGGCGAGCTGTCGTCACGGCCCGCCGAGAGCAGCTCACGGTGATGAATAGCGGTGTAAATACAGGACACTACACACTGCGACACATCTTTATTTCGGGGCGATCGCTTCTGAGTCCACGCTGGGGTGTGTGATGGATGACACGTAAATGTTGGGCGACGAAACTGAAATTCCGGAGTGCAAGAGTCTCCCCGAGAGCACACACGTGTGTACGCACACATGTCTGTGGTTTAACTGGCACAGGTACAAAGCACAGAAAATCCAATTGCTCTTAGTAAGTAAATATAGAGCCAGAAGATTTCAATAAGGCTGAAAATCACCAGGAATTCACATTGAGCTGGGGACTCGGGCGGGCACACCACCTCCTGTTCACGGTGCCTGTTTGTTCTGGTTTTGCACTAACGTGTGCTGCACACTCCCACATGCGTGCATTTATCTTCTGCTTCACAAGATGCTGGCTCTTTGTATTTTGATCACCAAGTGAAGCACTGGAATTTCTTCACAGACCAAAATAAAGGCTCAGCACTCCGAGGGCTGTTTTATTTTTACAACCTTGGCAGAGCAAATGTCATTGATTAAACGTCTGGATTCCAGGAGAGAGATAAACTTGGCAGATTCTGGCTTCCCGAGGATGCTGGCCTGGCCCCAACTGAAGTTGGAGATTCCAAGTGACGCCGTTTATTTTAATGTATGCTAATAGATGTGTCCTGTGGCTTGTCACAGGCGGGGGAGGGGGGGCAGGGGAGCCAGTGTGCTTAGATAGGGCAAGTGGGAGGCAGAGGGCCACCTCAGACAAGGATCTGAGCTCCTGTTTCCTTCCTCATTACCTCTCGTGGTTCAGCAACGTCAGCCCACATCAGTGCTTAGTGACTATTGTCCTAAACTGTCCCCAAAGCCACAGTCCACTTCTTTCCTTGTCTTTGTTTTAAACTAACGGACCCAAGTTTCATTCGGGCCCGAGAACAGTTTTGATGCTTTTCCTGTTTTGACGTGCCCATGCACGGCTTGCTCCAAAAAGACCCAGCCCCCCTCTATAATTCCAACTCCGGTCCGATCTCGGTCTGGATTCACTCGCTGACCCTCCCTAACCCCCAGAGAGGGGGGATTCGGCAAGGAAACCCCTTGAATTCTTTTCTTGAACATTTCAGCATTGCTGGTCATAAAAACTGCTGAGCCTTTCAATCTCACCACGTTTTCGTGCCAGCCAAGTGAAGTTGTTTTCAAGTGTTCGGAAACAAGGGAGAGTAAGTGTGCTTTAAGAGTACTTTGCACACAGGTGAGCACACGTGGGCACACACAGACACACAGGCCCGCCCGTGACTGTCCCTGCCCCTGCCTGCGTCCAGAGGCTGGGAGCTAGTCTTGCCCTCTGACCTCGTGACTCAAAGGAGGTGAAACTGGCCCCGAAGGAAGACATATTACTGGACAGCCGGGAGTTTCCTTTCTCTCCTTGAGCCCCTCACCCCACCCCCCACCTTGGGTGCGAAGTGGCGGAGGGTCTGTTTTATGAGATTTTGAGCCTTCCCAACACAAATTCTGCCCGCGTATTTTTTCAGGGAGGCGTTTGCAAACGTTTAGTAGTAAAAGCAAAGAGGGGGACCCTGCGTGAACGAAGACCTCCTACTGCGGCAACCATGAGGCCTGAGCGTGAAAGCGGAGCCGTTGTTTCCATCCAGGCCTATCTGCCCGCGCGGCGGTGCCCAAGGGCTGCACGGAAACCACCGCTGCGCCCACAGCGCAGCCTGGCGGAGGAGGCTCCGCCCACCGCCGCCACCGAAGGGCCACGTCGGTGTATTTCCAACGGCAATCGCCCTCCACGGGACTCCGTCCTTTTCAGCTTGCGGTGAATGGTCAACGATCTGGATTTCCCGAGGGAAAGTCAGCATTAAGTTAGAAGGTAACGACGCGGCATTTCACACGAAGGCCACGTTTTTACTGTGACGTAGCGCATCCTGGAGTTGGAGAAGGGCGAACCCCGCAGGTACCGCGGAGTCCCTGACGATTTTCCTAACAGACACGAAGGACGACTCAGCAGTCACATGACAGATTCTCCGGCGCACTGGGAAGTCCGGCACGCTGGGCGTTTCCACCAATGTGCTTGGCTTTGCTTCCCGAGCTGAGCCTCGACCCAGCGCAACAAAGTGCCGGCATGCGTTAGCGGGCTGGAAGTCCTGGCATCTCTGTGATAAATTTGAAACTCGGTCAGAAAACAAGCGTTTCGCATTTATTCTTCTTCAATGTCCCTCAATCCTTAAAAATAAACAAAATGGTAGCCCTGGCTGGCGTAGCTCAGTGGATTGAGTGCGGGCTGCGAACCAGGCATCGCAGGTTCGATCCCCAGTCAGGGCACATGCCTAGGTTGCAGGCCACGTCCCCCAGCAACCGCACATTGATGTTTCTCTCTCTCTCCCTCTCCCCCTCTCCTTTCCCTCTCTAAAAATAAATAAATAAAATCTTTAAAAAAATTAAAAAATTTAAAAAATTAAAAAATAAATAAACAAAATGGTGTTTTATTACTAGTGATGCTGCAAATTTGATACTTAAATTTTTTTTGCCCTGGCTGGCATAGCTCCGTGGATTGAGCGCGGGCTGCAAACCAAAGCTTCGCAGGTTCGATTCCCAACCAGGGCACATGCCTGGGTCGCAGGCCACAGCCCCAGCAACTGCACATTGATGTTTCTCTCTCTCTCTCTCTCTCTCTCTCTCTCCCCCCCTCCCTCCCTCCCTTTTCTCTCTAAAAATAAATAAATAAAATCTTTAAAAAAAATTTTAAAGAACATACTGGTATTACTAAATCTAGTAGACTCTCCCCAAAAGGTAAGCAGACACCACCCCCCCCTCCCCTCCAACCAGAGTCGCTCAGATAGCCGCGCCCTGCGCTGCCTGCGGGTGGCGTCCGACTCGCGGGGGGGCGCTGGGAGGAAATGAAGGTCTGCTGTGTGGGGGGTGCCGAGTGGCTGGCTCTCCCACGCAGGTGGGTGCCAGAGTGGCCTTTGGAAGCTCCCAAGAGCTTGTCGGACCGCTCCACAGAGGACACCCCCGCCCGGAGGCAGGCACTGAAGCTGAGAGTCAGGACACAATGCAGAGATCGCAGTGGCAGGCCCAGGCCAGGGCACTGCCCAAGTCCAGCAGAGCCCAGGGGAGTGGCGGCCCTGGCGCCTGACCACCGCTGACTCGCTTTGTGAGTTACGCAGGGAGACACGCTGCAGTGCGCCGTCAGGGGAACCTGTTCAAAAAAGGAAGCCCTCGAAAGTGGAACCGGTTGACTCAAGAGGCAGAAAGGGCTCAGCTCTCAGGCTCTGCCCACCCACAGGGCTCTCAGAGGACGTGGGAAGGGGGCAAGGAGGGCACGCCTCCTCGGCCCAGCCCGGAAGGGGTGCCCCAGGCCCAGGAGTCCAGAGGCAGGAATCTCTCTTTCCACACCAGCCTTCATGCTCCTAGGCACAGGGCAGGTGGGGGGACCCCGACCAGCCACGGAAACCAAGGAGGGTCCTTTGCAAGGGCACTGACTTACGCACTGCGGGAGGGCGGAGGGGGCGACTCCTCTCCCAGCTGCCGCAGGACACAAGTCATTGTTGGTTTTCCCGTTCTCCCCCTGCACTACCTGACCCCCAACTTCCCGTTCACACCAACACCCCAGAAATGCCCGGTGACGAGGCACCGCCCACCCTGCCCGGAGCAGGTCCAGAGGCCCCAGCCTGCACCTGCCCGCAGGTGGAACAGTGGTGAGGAGTGTGCCAATGAAAACGGGGTGCATTTTCTGAAACCTGCTTTGCAAAGTCAAAAAGTACCCTTAACACCCACACCTTTGGGCCCCAGAACTGCACTCTGGAAATTCTGCCAGCCTCACGGAGAAGCAGCACGGGGACAGGGAGCTGGG
>PVIA01017143.1:0-16602 GCA_004024845.1 Tonatia bakeri
TGCTCTTCCTCTTCCCCTTCTGGTACCCCTATAATTCGGATGTTGGAACGTTTAAAGGTGTCCTGGAGGTCCCTAAGCCTCTCCTCATTTTTTTGAATTCTTGTTTCTTCATTCTTTTCTGTTTGGTTGTTCCTTTCTTCCTTCTGGTCCACTCCATTGATTTGAGTCCCAGTTTTCTTCCCCTCACTATTGTTTCCCTTCATTTCTCTTATCGTAGCCTGCATTTGTTCATCTAATTTATGTCCAAAGTCAACCAATTCTGTGAGCTTCCTGATCACCAGTGCTTTGAACTATGCATCTGATAGTTCGGTTATCTCTTGGTCACTTAAAAAAATTGGTTCTGGGGCTTTCAAATCTGTTTGAGCCATCTTTTTTATTTTCCTTTGGTTTGGTTGCAGCTGTTTCCTAAGGGCGGCAGAGCCTTAGGTGTTCACCAGGGCGGGGCACCCCAGTCACTGGGTTGTGAGGTTGTATATGGGGGCAGGGTCTGAGAGGGAACAATGGTGCCTGCTCCGCTCTCTCTAGGACTTCCATCCCCTCCACTGCCTCCCACAAGCAAATTGGGCCCTTCCTGTGCTGGCTCCCGGGCGGGTGGGCTTGTGCACTTTCTCGGACTCTGTGGGCTTCCCCGAGAAGTCTCCTGTGAGGCTGAGAGAATCTCCCAGCCTCAGCTCCCAGACGGTGCTCTTAAGCTTTGAAACCTGGCGGTGCTGCCCGTTTTTGCTTAGTTTGTCTGCACACGAATGTGTGGCTGCGGACAGCCAGCTGCCTTGGGCCCCTCGCTGGGTCTTTTAGTCGCCTCCCGAGCCCAGGGTCTGCCACCAGGTCCCTCAGCTGCCTTCTGCACCCTGCGCACCCGTGTCTGCCAGCCAGCGTTTCTTCCTGCCGGGACCCCTCGACCCCTCTCCACAGGCCTCCGACTCCACCGCTCCTTATCAGTCTGCATGTACTGTAGTCCGACTTCTGTTCAGTTAATTTCTCTCTGTTCTGGTTGTTTTTTTGTTTCTCAATTTTTGTTGTCCTTAGTTTTGGTTGCGTGAGGAGGCACAATGCGACTGCCTATGCCTCCATCTTGGCCGGAACTCTGAATTTTCAATGATCTTTTATGACCCTGAATATCTAAGCTTCACTGATTTCCACTTGGAAGTGGGGATTATAATTGTGCTTTCTGAACACCTACAGCTACTTTTCATTAGGAGAAATGGACTTATGGGAGTCATCAGAGAGTGTCAGGCTCAGGTTTGGCTTGAAAGCAAACACAATACCCAACAACAATTACTGTTTAACTGGGGATGAGAAAAGGACACATAAACCCCAAATCCTCTACTAGGCTACCTCAAAGACACTCAGCTCCTCCCTTTATTAATTAGGTGGTGTTGATCAGTAATTTTCCCTCTAAGTCTCAGTTTCTTCATTTGCAAATTGGATATAATACCCCTTAATCCCCACACTGGGAGAGAATTCAGTGAGAGAAGTGGTTTTCACATGCTTGATTCTGTCTTTCACAAATGGCAGGAAACAATTAAATTAGCAGACTTGGAATAGTGGGCTCTGTATGCAGTCTAAAGGGAGAGGAAAGAAAAGTCAGTGACACAGGCGAAACCAGTAGTTTCTTGCTGTGTTTTCCCTGAGACACTTCCTTTTCCAGTGGTTGAGAGGGAGGCTCCCCCGAGCTGGGGAAGCCAATCTCCAGACATCAAGCCTTTGTATATTCCATCCACTGGCCAGCACACACCACCTCTCTCTCCCAGAGTGACCTTGGGTTTCAGCAAATGATTAGGCAACTGAGAAGACTGCACACAGTTGCTGGGGAAGTGGCTTGTTATTACTTGATGCTTCGTTTTTATTTTTAATTTTCTCATCTTTGTCCTGCCCCAGGGAAGGGAGAATCCTCACATCACTACTAGGTTCTTATAGTAGAACAAGCCATACAAAGTTGAATTTGTAATCCTTCAGTCTCTCTTGGGATCAGCTTGCATAAACAAATATTTGTTTATAATCCTTTGGAGTTACATTTGATCTATCACATAGGTTTTATTACCCCCATTTAACACATAAGGAAACTGATCAGGTTTGTTGGACCTTGTTCTGAGTCCCAGCTTCTGAGTGCAAAGCACTGAAGTCCATGAAAAGGTGCGCTATATAGCTGGATGGATGTCATTTCTGTAGACTCTCTCTTTAGTTTCTGCCTACGGTCTTTCAGTTGCAGTCCAAATTAAGGACTTAATCTTGTATTTTCTCAGAGATTTTTCTATGGTTTTTTTTTGTCTGGGAATTGGAGAGTAAGAAACAAGTATGTACATCCATTTCAGTTTTGGAGATTACATTTTAAATGTCTATGGGGCTATATAAAAGTAGATCTATACTAAACTGTAAGTTTCAGGTCTGTTTATGCTCACCAGTTTATCTCTGGCACCTAGCTCTTTTTTCTACAATGTCACAGCTGCCTCCTTTCCAGCACAATTCTTTCCTGTCCCCTATATTCCCAGGGACCACACAAACAAGTAGACATAGAATAGCCCATACAATCAGTGACTTCTGGAAGTTCGAGTGAATGCCTCTTCACTGAAAACCTCAGTTCCCCAGACATGCCTGCATCTACCCCCCATGGCTCTGGGGAAGGATTTGTTTGGAAAGCTCTCTGAGCCCATGTCTGCTTGGTGACAGCTGTCTGAATGAAAGAGGTGTTATGCATTTGGAGAATGAAGTTATTTGGCTGGATTGATGGTGTGTGACTGTGAGTGGCAGATGTCTGTTTTGCACTGGGCATTACACCTCACTACTCTTGGTTTCCAAAGCTGACATATTGGAGAGGGATGAATTTGAGGAAATGCCATTTCCATTTGTAGGAAAGAATAACATTATCCTGAGTGTGTGAAGTCCTGCCACGAGGATCTCTCCACCCCTAAAGCTAATTCTGGACTTCTGCCTTTCTGAAAGCCTTACAAATTTTTCCCCTTGACCTCTTTAACCACAGAAGTTGAGAGGATAGATGGGTGCTGAAGGATGCCACTTCTGAGCCACATGTCTCTGGGCCTTTCATATGAGTCTGTCCAGAATAGAAACTTCCCTTTAGAGCTGTAGCAGCTTCCCTGGTCTCCTACAGGCAGACCAGGCTGTCTGATGGCTTCTTCTGGACAAAGTTTTATCCACAAAGGACAGTGGCCAATGAGAATCAAATGCTTCTTCAATCTTCTCCTCAGGGCACATGCTCCATGCCCACCACACATCTTCCAACTGCTGGCTTACAATATATACCCAATCCTATGGCCCAAAAGTTGCTTCTTCAAGTTTACATTTTCAGACCAATAAGATAATAATACCCAAACATGGTCAGGTGAGTAGAAGAGAGAGAGAAGTGTGCAGGGAAGGTCAGAGATGACCAGAGTAAACTTGCTGCTTTGGCCTAAAAGAAACATAAAGAAGGGGAAAGGAAAGGCCATAAACACATGCATGACCTTCACCATGCATGGCCTCTGTTCATTAGAAAACACAACCCAGTCAATATCATTGACTTTGACCACACATAATTGGCATTTCTCCCTTCTGAGGAAGAATGAAGTTGGGGACCAGAGAAGAGAATGTCTGCCCTCATTTCCCTACCTGAACAAGCATTTAAACTTCATACTCTGACCCCCTTTGTCAAATCCTCATTGACATTATCAAAAGAATGTAAAATAGGAGAAAAATCTGCATTAGCAGTAGAACTAGGAGTGTGTGCCATCCACGGGAAAAACAGTGAAGGGGTTTCTCCTAGGGAGAGTACAAAAGCAATCAAACTGAAAGGGCACAGTAGGAGGGAGTCCAACTCTTCTTCCTAAATTACAGCAGAAAACAAATAGAAGGGACATTGCCAGAAACCAACCATCATCAACCACTTTGGAAGGACCATGGCTGGAGGCTGGAAGAGAGCTGAGAAACACTGGACTCTTAATCCTTTTTTCATGGCTATTGAACTTTGCAGTGCTAGGAGGCCCTGGAGAGTGAATTGAGATTCAGCAATAAGAAAGGGGCCGGCTATTACCACATTATGTATATGGGATGAAGACTGACCAAACAGAAGATATCAAGCTTTAGGTATTTTCTAGGTTGGAAAATTGTAGAGAGCAGCATGATGTATGGGTGATTTGACTATACAGCTTTTGGTGTCTTCCTAACCTGAGGATATTTGACTCTATGAACTAAATCTAAGTTAATTCATTATACTCAAGTTCTAGACTCTGTCACTCTGTATATTTTGATTGACTTCTTTGGAGGAATAATGACATGGAATATACACTAGAAATATGTTTTCAGAGAGAGTGAGGGATTGATATATGTTATAATCCAAATGTATACTAGGTCCAGGTACTCCAAAAATAAAGAATAGACCATCATGTTTTAGAGAGACTCATAGGTTGAGAAGAAAGACACTTAATCTAGGGTATAGTGTGATTAAATGTTATAATGGGCCAAAGCTTAAAGAACTTGGAAACATAAATAAAGGATAATTAATCTGCCTCGTGGAAAGCTACAGAGAGAAGATGAGTTCTCACTGGGCCTTGAGTATTAACTCATTAGACTTTATGAGGTGAGTGAAGGGAACAGTCAGTCATTACAGTGGAAAGGCTGGGTGAAGTCCAGTTTGTTTGCCATGGTAGAGTTTTAAATCATTCAGCAGCAATCCAGGACCCATTAAATGCATTTCTTAGAAACATCATTCTGGCAACAGAGTCAAAATGGATCAAAAACGTCTAAGCAAGATGGTTAGTAAATTAGAGAGCTCCACCTTCAAGTCCAAACACATAGAAATGATCAACAAAATGCTTTGAAAGTATATAAATATATAGATGCATGACAAATAAACAAAAATAAGCTACAAAAATCTCTCCTACACAACCCCCCTTGAGAGTACTCCATGGAGCAAAAACATAGCAGAAGCTGTTAAGTGGAGACAATACCACAGGCTGGCAGGGACAGGAAACGACTTCCTGTAGGAAATAGGTACTGAATGTTTGCCATGTGGTACGAAGAGGGAGATGATCTCCCTGCAGCAATATAGCCAGTGGAGTTATGTCCCTGACTCAGGCAAAGCAGTGTAACAGAGGATAAGTGCATGGCCTTTGGTCCCAGCCTTCCTGGGTTCCCAACTAGGGACCTTGGATAAGTTACTACTCCTTTCTTTTCCTCAATTTCTTCATCTTTAAATAAGGATACTGATAGCATTTTCTTTGATTTTTTTTACAAAGATTACATGAATTAAGTATATAAGGTGTTTATACCTTATTGGACCATCTTGTATTTCATACGTGTTAGTTGTTTTTAGGGGGAAAGTTCACAAAGTTCTGCTAGCCTGTTCAGGGTTGTGTCAAAGAGTGATTTGCCCTTGGCAAGGGGAAGAAGTGGAGAACAGGGACCTGAGACTGCACTGTTGGCTGTTTGTGGTGTATACCTTCTGGTTCCTAGTGCTCACCACCCAAGGTTTCAAAGAGTTCAAAAGACATTGAAAATGAACAGGAATAGATCTCCAGAATCCATTCACCTTGCATAACTGAAACTTTGTATCCAATTGATCAGCTTCTCCCCATTAAATGTAGAGCAATTTGACTACACTTGAAACGTGATAAGAAAGTAGATCTTAAGTATTCTCACTACAAAAAGAAAAGAAAATGGTAAGTATGTAAGGTGATGGATATGTCAATTAGCTTAATTGGAGTGATTATTTAATAATATATACATATATCAAAATATTGAGTTGTACATCTTAAATATATGCAACACCTATATGAATGACTGATACAATTAGGTGCTCAACAAATATCTATCAATGAATGAATGAGCGAATGAATGAATGGAGTTGATCTACCTGAGAAACAAGCACAGAAAAGTACTCTTCTCTCCTGCCCATATTTTCCTATCTTTCCACCATGTTCCTCTCCATCCCCCACTTATGCATATATGCATTCACTGCACTAGTATTTACTGGGCAGCTACTTCATGAAAGATTCTATACTAGGATTTGTGGATGATACCCAGATGAATGAAAAACAACACATTATTTGGTCTTAAAAGAGGACATAGCCTGGGCAGATGTGAGAGGGATCCACAAAGACCTTATGTTTGGAATGTGACCATTTTTTATTGATTGACTCTTTCTTCCCTAAGAGTTCCTATAAAACATAGGAATCCATTAAGGAGAATTTCAAAGTTGGCAATAATGAAAGAGAACCCAGGCTGTAGTATCTGAAAAAGAAACCTGTCACATACAGGTTTTGTTCAAACCACACAATTTGCAAAAGAGTTTGAAAGAAGTAGGTCTTTTTGCAGAGTTCACTGCCATAGATTTTGAAAACATCCACTTTAGCTGGAACCTGTGTTTTCTAGGGAAAAATCACAGATGAGACCTCTTTAAAATAATCCATAGGGTAATGCTTGCTGTTGAATTTTTTAAAGATTGTTTTATGAGATGTTTCCATACTGACTAATTGAGAAATAGGTCACTTCTCCCACAAAATTTGATAAAATATGATTGAATTTGCAAACTTTCTTTTCAATGTTGGCACTAAACTTTCAATAAACCCTATTCTGCAGTTGGCTGAAGAAGACTGCTACACAAATACAGATGCAGTTGGTTGCAGGGGACACTGCTTTTCCTTCCATAGTAGTCAGTTGACCTGTTAAGCATATACCTACAGCAGAACAGGAAATCTGCCTGTTTTCCATTTTCCTGGTGGAGAATCCATGATCTAAAATAGGGGCTGGAAAGCTACAGCTTGAGGACCATTGTCTGTTTCTGTAAATAAAGTTTTATTGGCACACAGTCACACTCTTTTATTTTTATATTGTCTACAGCTACTTTCAGGGTACAACAGCAAAGTTGAGTGGTTGTGACTCTAAGGCTTGCAAAGCCTAAACTACTATCTGATCTTTTATAGAGAAATCTTACTAACCTTGATTTAGAAGGCCAACAGTTCAAATGTGTCCTCTTGCTCATGGGATTGCTGGGATTTACAAAATATACCTAAGAATGGTGGAAAAATACTGTGGGCTGATTTAATTCAAACTTGCCTCTCCCTTTCCAATCTCAAGTGCTACAAAGATGCTAGAGGGTGCCTAGCATCTGCTCTATCAAAGTTTGCTCTGTCTAAAGAGAACATATTTTTCTCTTTTTGGGATATAGGTGAAATAAGACAGGCCCTTGAATAAGTATCATTTAAACATCAAAGTTGTAAGAGAGATACAGAAAAAAGTTCTCTAGGAATTCAGTGTGGGAAAAACTACTTTAGACTTAGGGGAACAGAGAAAGCTTTACAGAAAAAACAGGTATTTAATCCAAGTTTTGAAGCCTTAGTAGAATCTGAACAAGAACCTTATGTAAGGGATCAAAATCACTGATCACACATGGGAAAATCATTCCAGGTCTTGAGTCTTCTACATCCATCTATCTATGCATCTAATGGAAATTTATGAATTTTCTATTAAGTCAGATATGGCATTATAGACATCCAAAAGCAGTGGTTCAACTCTATTTTCTCAGTTTTCAAGGTCTTACCTAAGATGATCCAAGGAATATACAAAGAGATCTGCAGGGAAAAGTCAGGGAGATGGCATATACGTATTATAGACTTCAAGAAGTTTCCCTTAGAGTTAGAGAAGAAACTTGACTAGGCAAAGGGATGCTCAGATAGCTGGTAAAACATCATTTCTGGGTATGTCTGTGAGAGTGTTTCTGGGAAAGATGAGCATTAGAATCAGTAGACTGAGTAGAGAACATCCCCCACGTCAATGTGGGTGGACATTATCAACTCCACTGAGGGCATGAATAGAACAAACAGGTGAAGGAGGGACAAATTATTTCTCTCCTTGAGCAGTATCATCCATCTTCTCTTGTCCTTGGCCGTGGGCACTCCTGGTTCCTGAGTCATCAGATTCTGGGACTTACACCAGCAGCACCCACTTCTCAGGACTCGGACTGACTTCCACCACTAGGTTTCCTGTTTCTCCAACCTGTGACAATTATTGTGCAACTTCTCTGCTGTCATAATTGTGTGAGCCAATTCTTATCATAAATATCCTCTTCTATATTTTTATCCATCCAATATGTTCTGATTCTCTGGAGAGCCCTAAAACAGAAAGCTTGCAAAGGCCCCAACAAGAGATGTGGGAAGTGAGAACAGGAGAACTGCACTGTTCTTCAGTGTAGAGAGTTCCTGTCTGGAGGGCAAGAGAAGTCATGGTACATATGGAGAGTATTACAGAGGAATTTCATTCATCAGTCAAGAAGAGCTGCCTCCACTGTCAAAGATGTGCTATTCAACAGGAAACTGGAAAGCAAAAAATCTCCTCTGTGATATAATATGACTTCTTCTGATTGAGTGGACAGTGTCACTAGGAAGGTCAGTAGAGCCAGTGTCTATTGGAAGCAGAGGTAAAGTTTCACAGAACGTAAAATAAATAACATCAGTTCCCAGCTCCACAGCTTTGCCAAATACAAAGAAAAAACCAGACAGAACTTCCTATAGCACCTGTATGCCTATCCAACCCAATCTACTCTATACAGCCTGATATATCCTGTAAGTGAGAAAGAAAAAATCATCATGCTATGGAAGCATACAGGTGGATGATAGAAAACATGAAGAGATCCCTCGCACTCTCTTTCACAAATATTAGGCAAAGGTAGAAATAACTTCAATCAAAGCTAAAATGATAAGAAAAAGAAACCAATTTGTGTTCCATGTGAAAATATTTCAACATAATGGAGGGAAAAATATAGGATTCAAAATAATACATCTCAGAAAAGTAGTACAATTTAGATAACATGTATTTTATATTCTCTATGAAGTTAAACTAGAAAGATAGAATTATATCACAGCAGTCTGTGATACAAAGTTATAGCCTGAGATAAAGGGAAAATAGAAGGAAACCAATAATGGAAGTGCAGAATTTTAAAGTACATTGGAAAACTAAACAAGTGGTGTATGTTCATGAATGTGGGGAGCTCTAGAATTCAAAATATAAAAAAAGGCAATGAAAGCAACCTATATATGGAGGACAGAGGGTGGAGATTCATGATATAAAGAATTGGTTGTTGTGAGAATAAGAAAAGAATCAATGGTATATGATAATCAAAGCCAAATTTGCATATAGCACTCCTGAACTGAAGGAAGAAACAAACCTACTGATGTATAAGGTTCAGCTAGTAGTGGGCAAATTTCACAGAGAGAAACAAGCAAAATTGGCAAAATAGTGGAATACAAAGTCAATATTCAGAAACTGAGGGCATTTTTGTATACCCACAATGAAATATCAGAAACAGAAATGAGGAAAACATCCCATTTGCTATAGCAATAAGAAAAATAAAATGCCTGGGAATAAGCCTAACCAAGGAGGTAAAAGACCTGTACTCAGAAAACTACACAACACTGAAGAAAGAAATGAAAGAAGATACAAATAAATGGAAGAGTATAACCTGTTCATGGATTGGAAGAATTAACATCATTAAAATGTCCATACTACCCAAAGCAATTTACAGAGTCAATGCAATCTCTATTAAAATACTAATGGCAGATTTCAAAAATCTAGAACAAATATTTCAAAAATTTATATGTAATCAAAAAAGACCCCAAATAGTCTCAGCAATCTTAAGAAAGAAAACAAAGGAGGAGGGATTATAATATCTGACATCAAATTATGCCACAAGGCCACTGTAATGAAAACAGCCTGGTACTGGCATAAGAACAGACACATAGATCAATAAAACAGAATAGAGAGCCCAGAAATAAACCCAAGTCTCTATGGTCAATTAATATTTGACAAATGGGACAAAAACATAAAATGGAGTAAAATAGTTTCTTTAATAAATGGTGGTGGGAGAACTGGATGGATATGTGCAAAAAAATGAAACTAGACCACCAATTTGTACCATACACCAGGATAAATTCAAGATGGATGAAAGACTTAAATATAAGTCATGACACCATAAAAGTCCTAGAGAAAACAGGTAGTAAATTTCCAGACATCCCACACAGCTATATCTTCCAGTATATCTCCTAGGGCAAGAGAAATAAAAGAAAAAAAATAAACAAATGAGACTCTATCAAAATAAAAAGCTTTTGCACAACTAAAGAAAACAGCATCAAAATGAAAAGACAACAAACCATTTGGGAAAACATATTTGCCAGTGATATCCCAAACAAGGGTTTGATCTCCCAAATATATAAAGAACTCATACAACTCAACATCAGGTAGACAAACAATCCAATTAAAAAATGGGCAAAGGACCTGAACAGACACTTCTCCAAGGAGGACATACAGAGGGTCCAGAGACACAGGAAAGGATGCTCAACATCACTAGCCTCATAGAGATGCAAATTAAAACCACAGTGAGATACCACCTCACATTGATCAAAATGGCCATCATAAACGAATCAACAAACAACAAGTGCTGGCAAGGTTGTGGAGAAAAGGGAACCCCAGTGCACTCTTGGTGAGAATGAAGACTGGCACAGCCACTGTAGAAAACAGTATGGAATTTCCTCTGAAAACTAAAAATGGATCTGCCTTTTGACCCAGTGATTCGACTGCAGGAATTATACCCTAAGAATCCCAAAACACCAATTAAAAGAACTCATGTACCCCTATGTTCATAGCAGCATTATTTACAATAGCCAAGTGCTGGAAACAGCCTAAATACCCATCACTGGGCACCTAGTAAATGAGTGGATCAAAAAATGTGTACATTTACACAATGGAATTCTATGCAGCAGAAGAAAGAGGGAATTCCTACCTTTTGTGACAGCATGGATGGAACTGGAGAGCATTATGCTAAGTGAAATATAAGCTAGGTGGTAAAAGACAAATACCATGTGATCTCACCTATAAGAGGAACCTAATGAAGAAAAGAAACAAATCAGCAAAATAGATCCAGGGGCATGGAAGTAAGGGACAGACTAACAGCAACCAGAGGGGAGGTGGGAAGGGGATAAGGTTGAAAAGAAGGGGAAGAGACTAGGCAAAGAACATGTATGAATGATCCATGGACATGGACAATGGTGTGGGGATTGACTGTGGGAGCAGGGGGTGGGCTGGGCAGAGGAAGGCAAAATGGGAAAAAATAGGGACAACTGTAATAGAATAACAATAAAATATATTTTTCACAACTCTGATATATATATTTAATTTAAGAATAAATAAAGAATTCTATAAGCATAAAGTCTGTATGAAAATGGTTACCTACAAAGACAGTTCATTAGTCTGGCAGTTTGTTATGTGTTCCTCATATTCCCTTTACCTTTTCTCATTCTTCAAAGAGAAGAAATCTCCAAGCTCAGGAGTTCAGGAGTTCATGAAAATACCATATAAAAACTTTTTTTTTTCTGTTTAGTTGTATGGTATATACATGCCATCTATCCATTGATCTCTGCAACAAGTAATTATTTAGCACCTAGACTGCACTGAGTACTGTTCTAGACACTGCAGATATATCAGGAAACAAAAGAAACCAAGTTTCTACTCATGAAATTTACATCCTAGTGGAGGGATGAAAATAATTAACAAATATGATATGTTGTGGGTCATAAGTGTTATGGAAGAAAACAAAATGGACTTAAAACACAGAGAGTGGTGCCTTGGCTGGTTAGGTCTGTTGGGCTCAGTTGGTTGGAGCATCATCCTGTACACCAAAAGGTTGTGGATTTGTTCACCAGTTAGGGCACATACCTAGGTTTTGGGTATGATTCTGGGTCATGAGGCATACTGGAAGCAACTGATAGATCTCTCTGTCTCTCTCTCTGTCTCTCTCTGGTATACTAAAGAAAACAGCATCAAACACATCCCTCCCTCACAAATAGATAAACATATCCTTGGTTAGGATTAAAAGAAAATGGAGAGTGCCAAAGGCTCTTCTCTGATAAGTGTGTATTTGCAGAAAAATCCAAATGCATTGAGGAAGCAACCCAGACAGACATCTTGTATGGGGAGAACTAGAACTGGGCTTGTTTGGAGTGTTTGAAGAAGAGCAGGAGGCCATGTGGCTAAAGCAGAGTGAATAAGGGGTGTGGTTAGGACAGGAACTTGGGCACATAGGTCAGTAGGGGTTAGACCACCAGGGCTTTGTGGCTCTGAGTGAGATGATGGGAACCAACTGCGGCATTTTGAACAGAGTGACACAATCTGACTTCCATTTTATAGAAATCTTGACTGCTGTGCAAAAGGTAGATTATGGGAGGCAGGCAGCAGAGAAGAGAGGAGACCATTAGGGAGCCATTGCAAAGGCCCAGGAAGGAGAAAACAATGGGTTGGAGCTGACGGCATTTTTCTTATCCTCCAACTAAAGGCAGAATGCATAGCTCCTGTCAAATCCTCAGTTTCTATTAAGTTCCTTCCTCATGAACCCCTCTCCTCTAAAGTGACATCCTCCTCCAGTCGTCACTGCCAGTTCCCACACATCTCTGAACTGAAATTCTACATAAAGCTGCAATTGCTGTCAAGTGTGGATACCAGATTCCTACTAATTCACCCCTGGTACTTTTCTCATGGAGAGAACACCTCTACAAGTTCAATCCACTTCAATTCTCTCAGGTTTGCCCTCTCTGTCTGAATGTGCCAATGTGTTGGGAAATCCTTGAAGGATGGTGGACCAATTTTCTGGTGGTTACCCTGCTCATGTCCCTGAGCCAGGGAACACTGACTAATAAAAAGTCATTTTAAACTTTTCTGGTGTTCTTGCTTTCAAGAGTTAACACAAACAGAAACCCAAGCAAGCTTTTTTTTTCAAATCCAGATCAATTCATGTTATAATTCAACCAAGTTCTCCTCATATCTGAGCATCACAGGTTGTGTAAGTTTTATTTATTTGTTTATTTTTTGCTGTAAATATTCAATTTCAGTGTCTTTGTAGCTTTAGAGAGAGAAAAGTAGAGTCTTATACCTGAAGTTGCTAACCATCTATCATGTTAAAACAGATCTTACCAAGAATTTTGTACTTAAAGGCACTAAGTAAGAGAGTGGAGGCTATGTCACTGCACCAGGGACAAGAGCAGAATGGCAGCCATTGTCATTGTTATGAACATTTCTGCAACAGACTGAGCCTTCAAAACAAGAATTAGATATATGAGACTTACTGACTGATGTACCATGTGGTCCACTGGAGTTATTGAAGCCTAAATTTTCTACAGACTAACCAGGGGATGAAGCTGCTGTGCCGACCAGAGATGCACACTTGCTTTGCTGTAGAGGTTGGTTGCACTTTATATGTTGCAGTTTTGTTTATGTCTGACTCATTCATCAATCAGCAGTGGATGAGGGTTCCAATTGCTCCACATCCTTGCCAATATGTTGTTATTGATGATGATAATGATAATAATGATGATTAAAGCTATCCTAGTGAGTGTGAAGTAGTGTCTCATTGTGGTTTTGGCTTGCATTTTCTTGGTGATGGGTGACATTGGGCATTTTTTCATGTGTTTGTTGATCATTTATATATCTGTGGAGAAATGTTCAATCAAGTCTTTTGACCTTTGTTTAATTGGATTGTCTTTTAGTGTTTGAGTTATAAGTGTTCTTTGTATATTCTGGATACTAGATACTTATGAGATATATGGCTAAAAACATTAAAAAGAACATTAAACATTAAAACATTAAAAAGAACAAAACCAAAAACTTCAAACTCAAGGTCATAAATAATAGAAGAGCCCAAGAAGTAGCTGAATATGGAGAATAAAAAACAAATAAGGATATGCTTAAGTTTGTTTTTGTCAATTTTGATTTGGCATTTTTATGTCTTATAATAACAAAAACACCCTTAAAACATTTTTCTTTAAATTCCTGCAGGACAAAAAATGTTATTGTCAATGTAAAGCTCTTTAGCTCCACAATTTTTTTCCCAATCAAATTTATGTTTACAATGCAGTTTTGAAATTTTGTAAGATGTTTAAAACAAAATAATTCAGTTACAGCAAAATATGCTTTATGACGTTGTTCTAGAACATTTTGCCAATATAATAAAACAAGAAAAATTATTAATATACATATTAAAAAAGCAAAGACAGTTATCATTTTTCAGTGATAGGAAAATCTACCTCAAAAACCCATGAAAATCAACTCAAAAGTTATCAAAATTAATATAGAAGTTGAATAATGTCACCAATTACAAGGAAAATATTTCAAAAATTAACAATTAAAAAAACCACAGCCTTTTATTCAGTCATGCATCTGCAGACTGGCAGTGTGGGCTTGTCTCAGCAGGGTGGTTCTGGTGTCAGCAAGGCTTCCTCTGGTGTCTGCAGTCAGCTTCCAGGGCAGTTACTGGCTTATCAACCTTGTTTTTTAAAATAATTAATTATTTAAAAAATTAATTATTCAAACATTTTCTATTACAGTTAACATTCAATGTTATTATATTAGTTTTGGGTGCACAGAATAGTGGTTAGACATTTACATAACTTACAAAGTGATCCCCTGATAAGTTTAGTGCCCACCTGACACTACACATAGTTATTACAATACTATCGACTGTATTCCCTGTGCTGTACTTTCCTTCCCATGACTGTTTTGTAACTGCCAATCTGTAATTCCTAATCCTTTCATCTTTCACCCAATGACTTTCTTATATACCTAAAACAAAATGATAAAATTAAATGGATTAAAAAATGTTTGTAGCAATGTGGGAGGTTCTCATTAGAAAATTTCAAACATGCTAACTAAATCCTTTCTTTAAAAAGAGTTTAGAGTTCATAAAATGTTTTATTTTAAAAAGCTCACTGTTATACAGGTATTAGAAATTAATACAGAATTATTAAATATTTTTAAATGTGCTATTCATATAATGATATACAAATAAAATGTCTAGTAGTAAACTTAACAAATAAGAGTGGAATTATTATGAAGAAAAATTAACACTTGACAAAAAGACATAAAGAAATACACAGACTCAAATAAATAATGATGAGAGAGAGAAATAGATTTTCATAAAGATTTCTGTCAAATTTCCTGGAATTAATCTGAAGTTTAGGGATATCTCAATATAAATAACAAAAATAGTTTTAGAGACTAGGAAGATGTAATTTAATAGTAAAGTAATTTAAGAGTTTATTGTAAGTAGACATAGGATTATAGCCAATACTCTTTTGAGAAAGAAACACAATGTGATATCCTCAAAGTATTAAAATATGTTATGAAGGCATACACTATTGAAACTGTGTTGTAACCAAAAGATCTTTGGAATAGAACAGAAATCACACGACAGATTTAAGTACAAATAAGCATTTATTATGCAAGAATGTTAACATTTTTAATAAGTAAAAAGATGATAATTTTTCAAAATGACTCTGAGTCAAATGGTTAAATACTTGGGGGAAAAAGTAAATTCCTATGTAATACTATGAACCAAAATAAACTTCAGATAGAGTATGGAATTAGATGGAAAAGTTAAAATGTAAAACTATGTGAAGAAAATGTTGGTAAACTGTAATACATAGTTTAGTTAAGAATGAACTTTCTGGTATACTCTAACTCCACGGTAGCTCCTAGGTATTTTGAGTGTTACCTCTAATAGAGAATCACACATTTGTGAACTGGCTGGTGACTTGGGGAGGGGAGACTTCAGAAAATTATTTATGATAGACTGAGAGGCTTCCCAGGAAGGATTCTATCATTGGAAAAATAAGTTGGTTATGAAAAACTTGACCCAGTATCTAGGCAAAGTGGGTAGAGTTACGGGTTATGTGGGGAATGAGCATGAAGACTGTCACCAGCTTTCATCCCTCTCTGGCCCTATAGACAAACTGCTAGAGTCTGGGTAGAGAGACTTGTACATTACAACTGGAAGAATAGTTTCACCCAAATTTATATAACAATGTGATGCCAGCTGCCAGCCACCAGCTGCCACTGTGGTGCCATTAATAAGAGAATGAAACACAAAATTGTTGTGTGGGGTATGTGTTGGGGCCTTAGCTTGCTGATGCAGTCAGCTCAAGAGGCTGCACTCACCAGCAAGACAGCATATTGCGGTCTGAGCAGCCAGCATTGCCCCCTGGGGGCATCCGTAGAGCACGCGAACCAGCAACCAATCAAGGTACTGATCACGCACCTAACTGACCAATCACTAACAAGAGCACGAGGTGAACACGCACCAGGGCAACCTATCAGAGCAACTTCCCTTTTCCCGTCCCTATATAACCCCCACCGCTTAAATAAAATTTTGCAGCTTGAACAGAACCCTTTGTCTTGCTGCCGTTCTTCGCGCCTCTTGTTCCCACCCCTATTCATCCCTTTCAGGTAGGCTCGGGACCCTCGTTGACTGCTCCGCAGGCCGGAGCAGGTATGTTCATGGGTGCTGCAGTCATGCTGGACCAGAAGAAACTACACTAATACGTTAACACAGATCTTGGTGACTTTCAATAGCACATGTTTATTTCTTGCTCACGTTAACTGTGCACAGTTAGCCAGGACTCAGGCCAATGGAGCAGCCTCTCCTGGGGTCACTGCAGCTCCTGGGGCAAAGGGAGAAGAAACACAGTCAAGGGGACACTGTCTCAAAAGCTTCCTTTTGGAAGTGACACTGGCCAAAGTCAGTCATGTGACAAAGACTGATGTTAATGGTCTCAGGAAGTGTAACTCTCCCAG